>PVKZ01003044.1:0-164371 GCA_004027375.1 Macroglossus sobrinus
AAGGAAGGAAGGAAGGAAGGAAGGAAGGGAATGAATGTTGAGAGAAGAGACCTCAGCTCCAACTGGGTATCCATGAAACGGAAACAGAGAAATCGAAGCTATTCAAACATAGATCTTTAATCTGTTTGTGACACCTGTTGCCTAGGCGGAGAAAAGACCTTAGAAGGTCAGAGCCCTTCAGCACACAGTGGGAGAGAGCTCTTGCCTGCCCTCACCCTGGGCACTGTAAAACTGGACATAAAGTGTCATCTTTTCTGTTTGCAATTATTATTATCAGTAAAATCCCATTGTAATGATTCTGTCAGCTCTCCACATTGTTTTTTAGTAATAGTGGTTGGTATGAATGAGTTTATTGCTAGAAATCACATTCCTGGTCTTCTAAATCTGGGCATGGGATGAAAGTGCAGGTGGCTCTCTATTGTAAACATCTCTTGCCAAGGCTGGACCTAATTCAGCTCCTCCATTGCTTCCCTGTGACCCTGGCAGTGGTGGGGCTAGGGCAGCCTAGTCCAGAGAATGGGCTTGGAGCTGCATAGACACAGAAAGACCTGCCCTCTCCCAGCTTCACCTGCGAATGTTTAGATGGCCACATCTAGTGGAGAGGAGGAGGAGACAGAGTCCTTGGGCACCAAGCTGTGCCTGTACCAGAGAGTGGCTTTAGTTCTCTCCTAACTGCATCAGCTTTTCCTCCTATCTTCTATATAAACTGTTGACACTTGCAAATCTTATGTAAAGTCTTACACAAAAGCAGCTTCAAAACAGCTCATCCCTTACCCTGATTTTTTTCCTTAGCCCTTTCAATATAAAAATTCTAGAGCCACCACTAGCTTTAAGCACAATTTGTACTTAAACTTGACTTTGATTGTTCTTGTCACCTCTCTGGGCCTCATGTGTCTAGTGAAGGGATTGGACCTTTAACTCCTCTCGCATCCTAACAGCCTGCATAGTCACTGAGGTCTCATGCACCATCAGCAAAAGGAACACAAATACACTCACCCCAGCTTTGTTCCAAGTTGCTTCTAGTATACAGTTCATCTAAAATTTTCTCCTAAGGGACAAAATAGCAAGTTAGGACATCCTCATCCTTATCTGTTGAGGTCCCTGCCTATCAGGTGTGGGCAGCACAAGTTTCTTGGAGAGCTGACAAGCCATTCTTCCCTGCCAGCATCCACCCTAGTTGTCTTTGGTCTTTTAAAGCTCTGAATGTGACACAGATACTTCATTGAGTTATACGTCTTCCTGTTCTTCTTGGGCCTGAATGTCTATTGGTGAGTTTCTCTAACAATGCCTTATATAATCATTACAAGTCCTTAATTTTTGTCTTATTTGGTCTTCTTAATAATCACATGAGATGGAAAAGTTAGAGTGCCTGTTATAAATTTAACCACTTCTGATAGTATGAAAGGGACTTCAAGAGATGCTGGCTGAGAGGTTCAGTAATATTGGGCAGGGGTCAGGGAAGGGACAGGCCTCACTGGAGATTAGAGAAGTGGCCCAGCTCTACCTTCAGGGCTGAGACTCTCAGCAAAACTCATATTCAGACCTTATAGAACATCTGCAGAAATTGCTTACCAATGAGGAAACCAAGACTCAGAGAGATGATTTGCCAAAAGCTCATACCAGCTGGTGGCAGAAAAAATAAGACTAGAACTCAGTTCCTTCTGGCAGAAGAGTTTTTGTTCTTGTTGCTCTATTCCAATAAGCACAAATTTGATGTGTCCTCTGCTGTGGGCTGTTATAAAAATGAAGAAGAGGGAGCCAAACCTTCAGGTTCCCATCCCCTGAAGGAGCAATCACTTTTCAGGGCAAGAAGGCAGGCCAGAGAGCAGGCTGCACAGAGGACTCAGGCAGCGTAGGAAGACTGGGCTGTGCCTTGTCAGCTGACATACCTGGGCCCTCCCCACAAGGCTCATGTCCCACCAATCCCCACCCTCCCCATGCGCTTCCTTCTTGCTTGGGGAGGTGCTCTGTTCCTCCTGTGCAGCACCCTCCTTCCCAACCTGTGTGCTTTGTCCTTGGACAATACCCCACAAGTTCCTGGTATCGTAAAGTTCTGGGCGAGTCTCTAACAATCATTCTCAGAAATGAGATTTATAAAAAAGACAATGAAACAGGATACCAAACAGAGGGGAAAGTCATGGGGGAGGCAGGAGAGGGTAAATCAGGCTCTTCCTTCCTGGAAGCTGGGTATTGAGGTTCCCTTGCAGGGTGGCAATTCATTCCAGCAAACCCTAGAGGAGGTCTAATGTGTAGCTGGCCAAATTTTAGTATGCCTTTGCCAGCTTGTGACACCATGTTTTAGCAATTATCATCCTTAAATGTCTCAGTGGAATTCACACATGGGGACTGTGGGGATGAAAACTACTGCTCCAATTTATTTTTTCCCATAAAATACTATTTAAGTTGTAAATTCACTACTTCAATTCTTGACAACAACAATTAAGCTGACGCCACTGCTTCATTAGCCTTTTGCTGTTTGAGTTTCTTTGGGTGCCTGGCCCTGGATCCAGCCTGTCATGCTTACAGTTTAAGCAGTATAGGCATCTGGTGCTCTGGGGACCTAAGTTTAAGCTAAGCACTGAGCCTCTGAAAAGATACCATGGTGCCTCTGGGCATGAAGCATTACAAAGATGCAAGGGATATGGATGGACCTCAAGATAATCATGATAAGCGAAATAGGCCAGACAGAAAAAGTTGGAAATCACATAATATCACTTATATGTGGAATATAAACCTAAAAGCAACAAATGAACAGGACAAACAAACAGAGACTCATGGACATGGACTATAAACTAGTGGTTACCAAAGGGTAGAGGGTAGGAAAGGAGGAGGTAGACAGTTAAAGGTGGTCAAATATATGGGGATAGGGGAAGGGTGAATTGGGTAAAGGGGATAAAATATATAGTAGCTGAAGGAAACCAGACTTTGGATAGTAAACACACAATAGAATATACAGATGTCAAAGTATAATGTACACCTGAAAATTATACAGTGGTATTAACCAATGTTACTCCAATAAACTTAATAAAAAAAAAATCTAGTTCACTTTGATCCCATCCCAGAAGTGCTCCCAGAAGGTAGGGGATGAAGGGAGCAGGGATGTAGACAGCATAAAGGGGGTCAAATACATGGTGACAAGAAGAAATCTAAATATGAGAGGTGAACACAGTGTAAATATGTATATGCCTGATTGTTAAAGTATACAGCCAAAACTTATTTCATTTGGATTTCATAACAAATGTCACCACTAAAAATAAATAAATAAAAATCTTTAAAAAAAAAAAAAGATGTGCAAGGGAGACTGACCACATGTCCTATGCCTACTGTGCATCAGTCACTGTCTGTTCCCTTCTCACGTTATCTCAGCTAACCATCACTACCCAGTAAATAATGTCTGTCTTCCTTTACAAGGAAAAACTGAGACTCTGAGAAATCTCTTTGAGAGAGTAAGTCATTGAAAAAACAATAAGTAAGAACAAGGGGCAGGGAGAAAGAGGTGTGTTCCATGCCAGGAGTTTCATGGGAGAAGGAAAGTTATAACTCAGACAGGAGGGGCTCCAGTGTGGGGAAAGGCAGACTGAGATAGCTCTATATCACCAGCCAGATAGACCACAGGGTGTTCTGTAAATACAGGCCTGGGGAGTGTTTACTTTCTGGAAAGCATGTTTCTCTCTCTCGGGCTCTCATTCTGTTTGGCAGCCCTGGTCCCAGCATCCTTCACATGTTCCTTTGGAGGCTAACATCATCTCTGGGCAATTTTACCAGCAGAGGCCACAAGACTGTGTCCTTCCTCATTCAATCCTCTTCTTTGTTTTTTTTCATCAACATCTAGATGGAGCAAACTCAGAGACCAACATCTTCTTGCTTAATCGAGGGAGCATTAAATCAATTAGCAGGTCATCACTAAGGGCTATGTTGGGTCTGGTCAGGTACCATGGGGATTCAAAAGAATAGAAGATGCAGTACCTGATTTTTACTAATAAGCATCTAATAAAATGTTAGATGTAATTATAAACAAGCTATTTCTTTTCAGGTCCTCATGCATTTGTATATGTTTTTGTCATCTTTTAGAAGTTATGTAGCACACTGTTTTCCATAGATGTACACGCCAAGTCATTATTCAAGGTCAAATTTAAATACACTCCCATCGAGAAACTTCCCAGCCCAGGCTTGAATGGCCTCCTGTCTGCTCCATGCTTCTGACAACACCGTAACTATAATGAAGCTGTGTATGCTTCATTATCATGGAAGTGCCACACCCACTAGACAGACTACTCCTTCAAAACATAACTAGACTGAGCTGTGACCTGCTACATAGAAGGGGGTCAAATAATGCTCATTGAATCAATGAAGAAATAAAAAGCAACGCAGGAAAAAGTATATAGATTTGCACGTGCAGACAAAAGAAGGTTGCACCCACTGCTGTGGTTGTGAGAGACCTGGAGAGTGCCATGATTAAAAGTAAAACAAAGATAGGGTGGAAAAAGGCAATGCAAACTCTCCAAAGCCAGACTGTCATGTTTAAACCCAGCACTACCACTTGCTAGATGAGTTAATTTCTCTGAGCCTCAATTTCCTCATCTAGAAAATGCGGGTCATAATAGTAGCTGAACTCATAGAGCTGATGAAAGGTAAATGAGTTAATACACAGAAAGCACATATTGGGGAGCCTGGCACTTCCCAAGTACTCAATGTATTAGCTATGTTTTTCTCATCTGAAATAGAAATGGGAAAAAGGTTTTCCCTTTATCTCCTCCTGTGTTATTTGAATTTTTACTCTAAAAAATTAGACAATAAAAAGAAAAAAGAAAAATAAGACAGTAGAACTTCGGGTCTTAGCAAAATGGCAGTCTAAATACCCTAGCTGATGTTCTTGAAATTAAAAAATTCTGGATAAGATATCACACCAAAAAAACAAACAAACAGACAAACAACAACAACAACAACAAAACTTTATTGAATGAATTATCTTGCAAAAAAGTAGGGAACACTCAGGTCAAAATTTAAATGAAGACAGGATTTCAAAGTATTGGACAGAGCAGTTGAAGCTAGCTTTTTTCCTAAGGACAGTCAACTTGACTTTGACTCACAGGCTGCAGAGACAAGATAAAAAGCCTAGAACCTGTCCAATGTGGTTGTCTAGTGGGATACATTTTTTTACAGTTGAGCAGCAAAGAGTTAAACACTCAGTGTGAAAAAAGAACTAGAAACAAATGTCTACCTTGCCAGGGACTACAAGGAAATTATCCATCTCGAACCTCAGTGTTGAATCAACAGGAAAAAATAATCTCTCCTGAAAGTTTGCAACAGAAAAGGAGCCCTCACATGAGTATGCAGGCCAGATTCATATCAGTTTTTGGTCTAAAAAAACCTCATTCAAAAATCTAGTTAACAAAAAAATCATCAGATTTGTATGGAAGGATCAAAGTCCCCAAATTGCCAAAGCCATCCTGAGAAAAATGAATGAGGCTGGAGGCATCACTCTGCCTGACTTGAAATTATACTACAAAGTGACAATAATCAAAACAGCATGGTATTGGCAGCAAAACAGACATATGGACCAGTGGAACAGAACCGAACATCCAGAAGTAAACCCATATTTATAGGGGCAAATAATTTCAACAAAAAAGCCAAAAACATACAGAAGAGAAAGAAAATACTCTTAAATAAATGGTGCTGGGAAAACTGGAAAGCCACATGCAAAAGAAGGAAACTAGACTGTTGTCTATCACCACACACCAAAATTAATTCAAAATGGATTCAGGATTTGAATATAAGACCTGAAACAATAAAATGCATAGAAGAAAACATAGGAATGAAACTCAAGGACTTTGGACTTAAAGAAGATTTTATGAATTTGACCTTAAAAGCAAGGGAAGTAAAAGCTAAAATAAATGAATGAGACTACATCAAACTAAAAAGCTTCTGATCAGCAAAAGAACCCACTAATAATGTAAAGTGATAACCATTTAAATGGGAAAATACATTTGCAAACAAAACCTCTGATAAAGGCCTAATATCCAAAATATACAAAGAACTCATACAATTCAATAACAATAACAAAAAAATAATCTGATCAAAAAATGGGCAGAAGATCTGAACAGACACTTCTCCCTAGAGGACATACAAATGGCCAACAAATATATGAAAAGATGCTCAACATTGCTATTAGGGAAACGCAAATCAAACCTACAATGAGATATCATTTCACACCTGTTAGAATGGCGATAATCAACAGGACAAGTAATAACAAATGCTAGAGAGGATGTGGAGAAAAAGGAACCCTCATACACTGCTGGTTGGATGGCAAATTGGTACAGCCACAATGGAAAACAGCATGGAGTTTCCTCAAAAAATTAAGAATTGACCTACCATATATAATCCAGCAATCACTCTACTGAGTATTTACTCAAAAGACTTGAAAACCCATATCCAAAAAGATATCTGCACACTGATGTTCATAGCAGCATTATTCATAGTAGCTAGGACATGAAATATTTTACGACAGATGATTGGCTAAAGAAGCTGTGGTACATATAGACAATGGAATATTACTCAGCCATAAGAAGAGATGAAATACTGCCATTTTCAACAACATGGATGAATCTTGAGATAATCATGCTAAGTAAAATAAGCCAGACAGAAAAAGTTAAAAATCACATGATATCACTTATATATGGGATATATACCTAAAAGCAACAAATGAACAGGACAAACAAACAGAGACTCATGGACATGGACTAGACTAGTGGTTACCAGAGGGGAGGGGGTTGGGAAGGAGCGGGTAGGCAGACAGTTAAAGGTGGTTAAATATATGGGGATAGGGGAAGGGTGAATTGGGCAAAGGGGATAAAATATATAGTAGCTGAAGGAAACTGGACTTTGGATGGTAAACACACAATAGAATATACAGATGTCAAAGTATAATGTACACCTGAAAATTATACAGTGGTATTAACCAATGTTACTCCAATAAACTTAATAAAAAAAAATCTAGTTCACTATGATCCCATCCTAGAAGTGCTCCCAATGTTTAGTCAAAAACTATTGCAAGTCTTCTCTGAAGGAATCCACCTTCAACCCAGGTATCAATGAATTCTCACAAATAAAGTTCCAAAAAAGATAACGAGGATACAGTCAGAATAAAATAAATAATGAAACAAATCATAATGAGAACCTGCAGAACCTGACTCACAGATTTCAGCTATTAGAGTTAACAGAGACATAGAATATAAACTATGTTTATTATGTGTGAAGAAAGTTAACAGAAATTTGAAAATATAAGGAGCAAGTGAAAAATATAATGTCCAATCATGTTGAGAAATAAATAAACCAAAATTATAAAATTGAAAAATAATAAGAGTTGAAATGTAAGTCACTAGACAGATTGAGTGGTAGATTAAAAATGCTGAAGAGAGAATCAGTAAACTGAAAGACTGATCCAAAAAATTATCCAGAATGCAACACAAAGACACACAGACACACACACACACACACACTTTAAGAGACAAAACCAAGTTGTCTAAGTTGATAAATAAGTTTTCTCTGTGTTTCTTTTTAATGTTTTACCAAATTTTAATACTGAAAAATCGAAGTCCTACCCCATTATATACCAGTGTATTCTGATACTGAATATAAATTATGTCCTAAAAAAAATGAAAGAACAATCAAACAATTCTTTCCATGAGTCAAAATACTCCTAAAAGCAGTTTAAGAATTTCAAAATTATATTGTGCACACCATAAAGCTTTCATTGTTTACCTTGTGCAGTTTCTCTCTTGCTTTTATAAGGATATATTTCAATGTCTTTTTGTTTGCCAGATTTATATGCAAGAATCGCAGTCTCAGCTCGAATCGCAGCTTCAAAAGCTAAAATTTTGGGATACTTCATTGAAAACATTTTTGTTAAAGGTTTTTAATTACATTAAAACAAGATGCATCAAAAACTTACAATACTCAGTTACAAAATGCCTATCACTATTATTTCAGTGAATTCACAGAACAGTTTGTCAAAGGCTCAAACACTTGTAAAATCTTATTGAAGTATACTTTTTTATTTACCATCAACTTTATCACCAAAAAAGTTTATCTCAATATTCTGTACCCTATGAAAAATTTTATAAATTTCAACAACTATAGCTTCTATTTCAATTGGTAAAATATCACGACTTGTTTGGACATAGTGACAAATTACAGGTGTCACAACCCATTCCAAGTACATCCTTGTTTCATAGGCTTCTTAATTTAGTAAAGACACTATTTTTACTACATTGTATTCATATTAGTGCCAAAACAAAGCAATTTATCTTCACTATTGGAGTTTAAAACGGTAACAGTCACAACAATGTCAGTTGTTTCACCTTCCAACAACTTTGAAACTGTGACTTGGAATAAAAAAGAACTGAACCATTATTGGAATTAACTGATTTCCTTTTGAAAAATCTGATGACATTGATATAAAATTAGAATCATTTAGCTATTTGCCAAGTTCTTCTTCTGCTAACTGAGCCAACATATTAATAGCTATCACTTGAACTTTTGTTTGTGCACAAGAAATATTGGAACTGAAAAAAAGTGAAATTTTTAGAACAGTCATTTTATCTAAGTGAAAAGTCATGCATCATAGAATGTTGGACAAACACATTCTTTGCACTGCATATTTTAAATCATTGTCTTTGGACCTACTCTTAAAATAACTACTAACTTCTTGGCATAAATGTTGCTGCTTCTTCGGTAGATTTGTGTCTTCTGGTTTATAGATGCTCTAAAATCCCTTTATGCAGGTTATACATCTATCATTAATTTTCATGAAAAGTAGAAATCCAGTCCTTAACTTTTTGTTAAACATACACTTTTGTTTATTTATAACATTGCTGTCAAAGTATTTTTTAACTAAGAAAGCACTATCAATCAATCAATCAAGTAAATAGTGTGGATTTGCACTGGACAATAAAAGGCAAAATCACCATAGCAAGAGTGTCCTAATCACTCTATACTCTCTATAGCAGGATTGCTCAGCTTCCATCCTGCTCCTGTTAGTGATTATTTTCCAGGCTTCCCACCAGACCTGCCATGGTCTAGTGATCTGGTATGTTGCAAGGCTGCAGGCAGAGGACACAGAGTAACTAACTGGTAACCAGACAGTTGACAAGGCCAGCATCCTCCATTAATAGTTTCACCACTACCTGAGTCCAAGCACGCCTCATTTCATCAGCGACTCTACCCCTGGTGTACTTGAGTGGGAAATATGACCAGGGCCAGGATTAAGGTAGAGCAAGTCAGGCACTCACCTGGGGTGTAAAACTTAAGAGAGTACAAAAAATTTAGCTATCAAGACAAATAATATTTTAATATAATATTTTAAAATACCAAAATTAGTTTAAAAAATCTATGCTGAGCTAAATATCAAAATTGTCAACAAAGGCAAGATTCAACAGCAAATGTCTCATTCCCTTTACTCCAATGCCAGCCCATGGATCCTGCCTTGATGGGGTGAATGAAGGAGACCTGCAAAGGAGGAGAGACTGCCTTGAGGAAGGGAGGTGGGAACATGCCATTGTCCAAAATCCCCACCCTTCTGTATCAGGTGCCCCTGCTTTACATTTTCTGCTGACCGAGAGTAAAATTCAAGCCCATGGTCATCCAAAAACATGCTTGTCACTCTGGGGAAGTGGATAGCAGAGAATCAGGGAAACCCTAAACACGCCTGTATGAGACCGTGGCTATCTCTATAGAGCCCACTAGGCCTGATGAAATGAGCGTTTCAGCCCTACAAGAAATGCATCTTTGATATCGTTCACACAAAGTTCAGAATTGGTCAGAAGAAAACATTAATTAACTTAGTATAGAGGCCACTGCGTGATAAGATGAAAATTCACCCCATCGTCAATGATGGTCAATTACAATTTCCTACCTAGGTGACCAGAGAGGGTTATTTGTGACAGCAAGGCCAAAATGCACAGTGCTGACTGTGCCCTAAATGTGACCTTCCTCTCATTGTTAAGTTGCCTCAAAAACTGTAAAGTTCAATCAACGCAATTCTTTCCATCACTACCACCCCTTGTTAGTAATTAAAATCTCAAAGAAGTTACATTCTAAACTTCTTTCCACAATTTGCTTTTGACTCTGCCACTGGAGCTAAAGTGGCCCCATCAGCATTTCCCAAATCAAATCTCTATACACCTGAGTTTCTCATGTGTCATTATACTTCGAACTTTAGTTCCAAGTGCCAACAATGGAATGTTATAGAAGACTAGAGTTTGTCAGTGGCATCATCCTGTGATCCAGGAGACAGTTATTGCCGTGTGTGTCTGTTCCATGCATACTAGCACAGGCTCAACACCAGTGTCTCAAATGCAAGTATAAAGACTCTTGACAGGAGGAATCAGGGGTTAGAGGTTCGCCAAACTAGTAAGTGGCTTCAATCAGTCCTTAGTAAGAGCCTTCAGGTTGGGGAGGAAAAGGTATATTATTTCTCCTACCTTACATCACTCTGTGGACTTGCCATCATTTTCTCTTCTCAGTTAGAAAAGACGCATGTTCTGTCCTCTTGCTCCAACCCAGCTACCCCGACCCCCAGTCCCACCACCGAGGGGTTGGATTTCTATTGTAAATTGTTGACTTCCCAAGATCAGCTGATTCATACTCCAGGTGTTGGTGCTTCCCAATGGTAACTGTCTGCCCACCCAAATCTGGCCCATCTCTGCTGACAGAAACACTCGGGTTTAATAATACTTGGTTTGGCTCCACACATCTAAGATTCATTTGATGGCAAATCTATTACGTTAATCATCTTTAACCATTTCTAGATGGTGTTTGGAATGGCTGCAAGCTTTTCCTTGATATTTTTCACAGAGACTAAATCATAGACTTTTCTTATAACACACCTCAGTTGACAGAAAAAACAAGAGATCATTAGATCATTGGTATATTTTTCTGTTCTAAAGGCTGAGTCATCAGGGTTCAGGGTATTTCTTAGATATAATTTACCTACAGTGAAATGCACTGTACCTCAGTATAAGTTCAATGAGATTTCATGAAAGCATACCACTCAAGTTACCCGTGCCCTTATAAAATACAAAATATTTCTATCCCCCCAAGAAATTCCCTCATGCCCACTCCTACTCAATCTCTGCCCCACCCTAAGCAATTGGGGTTCTGGTTGCTATTAGGACAAATTAGGTTTGCCTGTTCTAGAACTCCATGTAAGAAGAATTATTAATATATATGGTTTTCTTGTCTAGTTTTTTCAACTCAACATAACGTTCTTTGATATCTATATTGTTGGGTGTGTATGTTCGTAATTTATTCTTTGTACTGTCATTACATATATCATTGTATAAATATACCATATTTTGTTTCTCTAGTTGCATATTTATGGACATTTGAATTATTTCTAGATCCTGGAAATTATAAAGAATATATTCCTGACTATATTCTGACAAAAGGCAATTGACCACCTTACTGACTGCTTGTAGGCTATAATATTTATCCTGGAGAGTCTATATCTGAATCATCTTTAAACCACATGGGTTCTTCTTTAATCATACGTGTGGGGGCAGACCAACTTGGACAACAGTCAGTTACATCCCCTCCTTCATTTCATTCTAAATTGTCGCAAGCTCTTGGTTCCATCTGTCTTTGCATCCACTTCTTATAGTCTTATTGACTGCGCCCCTGCTGTCAGCTGACACTTTTTTTAATGAGTCCACTGACAATGCTATGAATCTGCATTGGGCTTGGAGATCAAACTTGTGCTTTATAAAATTGTGGATAACACAGCAGTGAGGGGCTCTTCTATTACCAAAAATGCTTTGGTAGTGTGCAAATATTCAATTATCTCTGTTGGCCTCTTTGATTATAGTTTTGTGAGCGTGAGCTTAGTCAAATAGACCAAGTTGCTGGTCAAGTGATCTGGCTAAATGAGGTCCCAAGATTTTGAAGATTAAATAAGTGTCCTGGAAGAAAACACCGACTGATGGAATGTTAGTGATCTCAGGTAGAAAGACTGTGCTCCCTGACAAAGAAGGGAGTGAGGAGTGAGAAGTGGGAGGGAAAAGCAACATTTTGTTCAGAGGAAGACCCAGAGAGTGATACCAGAAAGACTGAATTCTGCAGAGTTCCTAACATCCTGGTCAATGCACAAGTTAGTCAACTAATACTTGCTGAGAATTTATTTCAGGGTTTAATGTCAAGAGTTAGGAAATTCTGACAACCCAGGTTCAATAAGTTCACTCCTATAGAATGATCCAGGCTGTCTGTATAACAGAAACCATTGAGCAATAATTATTCTTACATAATAGTCTTGACATATGTTCAGACTAGAAGGAATAAAGTTATGCATATGCATTTCTCCTGCTGCATTTATTTTCATTCAAAAACCATTTTATGGAGCCTTGCTAAGAGAAATTTGCATATTTATTTATTCAATTAAGTTTTCATCAAGTTTTTACTACATCCTAGGCTGAGGGAGGCCAAGGATACCAGCATGAATAAGTCAAAGCAACTGTCATCTTCAAAGTATCTGGGAGCCATGAAGATAGAAAAATAGCTAGATACGCAAATTGATAAATAAAATAAAGTGTAGTTGGCGCAAGGTTAGAGATCTTCACGTCAGTAAAGGCAGGGCACTGAACTCAGCCACATAATGACTGGGCCAAGCCATGAAAATAAATAGGAACCAGCCAGGTGGAAACAGCAGGAAAAACATCCCAAGCTGAGAGACAACTATATTCCAAAAAGAGGCAGCTGACCACCTTACTGACTGCTTGTGGGCTGTAAGATTTACCTGCTCAGTGAGCTTCAGTCTTGGAGACCTGTGTGTCAAATAGAGTCAAGTTCAGCCTACCACTTGTTTTTGAAAATGACATTTTATTGGCACACGGTCATGCCCAATAGTTGCCTTGTCTGTGACTGCTTTCACACTATAAAGGCAGAGCTGAGTAGTTACGACAGAAACCATAAGGGCCACAAAGCTTAAAATAGTCACTGTCACTTTACAGAAAATATATATATATATACCCTTAAACTAGAACATAGTGGCCATGCTCTCAGCTAGCACCACTCTTGGTCATTTGAATTCAGAAAGATGTGGTCCTTCAAAGGAGACTTGAACCAACACAGGAAGAAGTGAGTGGGGATAAGAGAGGGTGGGGAATGAAACTGGAAGGAAAAGACTGTATAAGAGGGGCACGCTAGGACAGCTCTCCGGTGGAAGAAAGGCGCCTTCCGTACCAGAAGGGCTGGTACAGGAGGAAGTTACGAGGATACTGCGCTTGTCAAAAGATTGGGATTCTTTTTCACAGTAAGGTTGTTTCACTCTGCTTTTTGGAGAGTTTTTTTTATAAAGCACAATCATGCATGAGGAAGACAGCACCTTGGGTTTTTCAGCGAGGAGGCCACATAAAATTCAAATCAGAGCCGATGGCCCTCCATGGGACTGGAACGACCGGAAATGGATAAGTAACGCATCTCATACAGCCTCCGGATCCCTGTCTCCAGCAGCCTGATGATTAATGCGCAAACTAGAAAGACATTTCATAGACTGCCTTCTAGTCCTGTGAGCACAATGCAGTCAATAAATACTTATTGAGTGTATTTTCCTAGGGCTTACAGCACTTGCTCCATGATAACTTATAATCTAATAAGCAATAATTGTTCAGGGTGGTTACGAATATATATTAATGTACATTAATGGAACCCAAGTCAGGAATAAGCCGTAGAAAAGAAAATATGCTTCCATCTACAAATGAGGTATCCAAATGGTACTAGCTTTGGGGTAAATAAGAAAGAAGCATGTTGCACAAGCCCCAGAAGTGAGGATCACAAGAGAGAGAAGAAAGAAAAAATAAAGGAAATTTATAAATGGCTGTATTTTGAACAAATAAAAATATATATACTTTTAAAACCAATCTTTTTTACTCTCTCTGGCAGCTTTATGTGGGTAATACTTCCATCTGTCACTGAAATGGCTCCCACACTTGAATAACGGGAGAGAGTTAACTGAAATGGGCTCCCAAATTGCAGTTTTTTGCAGTAGAGATAAAATATGGCTTTCTGCCACCCATTTGGAGTTACAGCACCAATATACTGATGCAATCCCCCTTTCGCCCCAGTCTCATTAGATTCCAAATGGTGTATCACCAACTTGGGCACAGGGACGTTTATTTAAGATTGAGCACTTATCCTGAGTTAAAAGCAAATTAAAATATTGCATTTGAGATAATACTTAAAAGGGGCAATGTAATTACCACATCCTACCCTGTTCACCCTCTTTAATTTCCTGAGAAGCCTGAGAATGCATAGCCACAGTGAGAGCAGCAGCCCGGGTAGTGCTGAAGAGGAAAGGCATCTTCATGGCTGTGAGTCCAGCTGTGAAGAGTAAAGATTTTGCCCATGGGAAATGATCCAATAAGCAATCCTACAATTTTAATGGAAACACTCAGAGATCCTGACCATGACCATCCAGGTCTAGCCCTTTGCCAAATTGTATAGAGGACAAAGATAGTGGCTGCACAAGTCTACCTCTGTTGACTCTAATTTTGAGGTTCCCTATCCATCACAACCCCATGACTGAAGAAAAAATTAATGCTTTATTGTTGTCAGACAGCAAGAAAGAGACAGATCTAGGAAGAAAGTCAAGACTTCTCAGGGTACTTTTCCGGAGGCCACCCAAGGGATGACAGGTCATCAAGTCTATAGTATACAGGCTCTCTCTTGGAAGTAGCTGTGGCCCCTTGGAGTAATCTAAAGAAGACAGGCAATACTTGATTCACAGCATCTTAAGAGTTGTTTTTGACCTTTTGACACTATATAGATGGCAGTTGAGTCATAGGTTGTATGGCTGCCAATTCAACTAGGGAAACTTATCCAGAGATTTATAAATTACTACTCAGCCCCACCACAATCTTTTTCAAGTCTCTTCCTAATTCAGCTCTCTCTCTCTTGACTTCAAGACCACATACTTGCTTTGAAAAAAAAAAAAAGGCAGAAGGACAAGATCCTGGGGTTTCCTTCCTGGAGGTTATCATCAGATCTGATGATATATGTAAAAGGCTAATCTGAGGCATCCTGATATCCAGCTTCCATACACTGAATACCTTCAGTGGTCTTAGAAACCAGAGAAGGAAAGCCTAAATCCTAGCAAGAAATATAGGAAAGGTATTCTAAAGTGTTGGATTCTAAAAGGAGAAAACCTTCGTGAAAATTGAGCCATCAAACTTCCTGGACGGGAAGTCCAGAGAAAGGAGGGATGCTCTGAATGCTGCCTGCCGGATACTCAGCAGGTTCGCCCTAAACCTAGCTCTCTGCACACCTCCTACTCTCCTGCAATGATCCACCTGCCATTCCAAGACTTAATTACCTCTGCAGCCTTCCTAAAGGCTCTAAGGTACTTATCAAATTACCACTGGAGGTCATGAATTCTACTGTTGTGGCTGCTTATTTATGTGCCTATTCTCCCTGGAGAAAATAAAAGCTCAGTGTCTGGAAGAAAATGCTATGTTCTGCATGCAGCAGGTGTGCAGCGTGAATAAAATGAGTGCATATGGAATGAAATTGCTTGTCACTCTGGCCCCAGTTCTGGCCTAGAGACTCTAGGAGTCCAAAGAGTGAAAGAAAAAAATTTATGTGGGATTCTGCAGAGGCAGATGACAGTGGTGTGGCTAACTTCTCCTTTCTGGTGTCCATTGACCATTTTGTCCCATGGAAGCCAGGAATACCTGCATATCAGAGATTCAAATGTGAGATTCTGAGATTTTTTTCAGATAATATTTATATGACATAATTCCTTCTCTGAAAAAAAAGCATGCATATTTAAGAGATGGATTCATAAATGTTGCAAGAAAAATACACAAAAGGATATGTCTTTTCAAATGGAGGCAGAATTGATGTGATTATAATGGATATGAAACACTGATTAAAATGTTTATTATTCCTTAAAGATCTGCTGCACCTCAGAGGCTGCATGCAAATTCAAACACATAGACACATGCATTTGGAGAAAATCATTAAGTGCCTGATCCCAGGTGTCAGGAGATGGAGGTTCAGGCTCCAGGCACTAAGTGGTTGTTCTCTCTGCTTTCCCCTCCCCCATCTTCCAAGGAGGTGTCATGTACTCTGGCCTTTGATTTACAGTGTCTGTCTCAGCAGGAAGAGAATGCCTTTCTCCTCATAAAAAGTCTTGTTAGCCACGCTCTGACTTCTAGATGTCCAGAAAATTAATGAGGATTTCTCCAGGAGCTGTTGTTTTTTTGCTGGCTTTAGGCCACTGCTTTCTCACAAATTGTATGGGTCTAGGTAGAAGTGCTAGCCTTTTAAATTGCCACGAGAGGACTTTAAAAGATACTATTTCTGTAACCATTATTTTTTAATCTAAAAAGAATAAAGATAGGTGTTATATTGAATAAGTTTACATTTTTTTCTAATTCCACTCTCAGCCACTGACCTATCTTGAACATAGTGAGCATTTCTACGATAAAAACTTCTCTTGTAGAATGTTGCTAGACAGATTCTGAAATAATTAAAAATATGGCTGATTTTTCTTATGGATTTTAGCATTTTATGTCATAAGAGTCATAAAGCTTAAGGACAGAATATGAAAAAGGTATCAGAACATAGTTGTAAAAATCACCAGGAGTCAAGGGTTTCCAGGAATTTTTCATTGTCAAGAACAAGGCATAATCACTAATGTAGATTTTGGTGACTAAATCAGAACTCTGTCTTTTCTTCTCTCTTCCAGGTACATGGCCATCATCCATCCCCTCCAGCCCCGGCTGTCAGCCACAGCCACGAAAGTGGTCATCTGTATCATCTGGGCCCTGGCTCTCCTGCTGGCCTTCCCCCAGGGTTACTACTCAACCACAGAGACCCTGCCTAACAGGGTGGTGTGCATGATCAAATGGCCAGAACATCCTAACAAGGTTTATGAGAAAGTGTGAGTAGAAGCGACTCCCAGTGCCCCCTTTGCCCTTCGTGCTCCTTCTTCCTTTCCACATTTTTTTGTCAGTCAGAATTTAATGTATATCTGTAAGCATCCTTCAGTACCACTCTGATACGAGGTTGATGTGTTCATAGTTATCATAGGACTATTATGTCCCAAATACTATTCTGGACTTTGAAATAAAATTAAAACAAACAAACAAATAAAAACATAAGACCTGGATCCTGTTAGAGCAGACCCTTTGGGTGGCCTTCCATATCCTTCCTGCTTTTTACCAGTGACTTCGCCCTGCAGTATCTGCATGTCATTGCTTAGGAACTTCCTCCCAAGTTACAGAATGCCACTCTGACTTCTTGCACAGCACACCGGAGGGTGGAGGACTGATGAGAGTTGCATATGAAAATGCCAGCTCCCTCATCCCACAGATGAGAAGCCTCTAAGGTGTGTGTTTTGCACTGTGTCCAGGGTTTCCTCTTGGGATTAATCTACAGTATTGCCTGGTAGCAGCTGGTTCATTGATGTACCCGTGTCAGCCACTTTCTCTTCTTTGTACTATGCCCCACTCCCCACTGGCGTCTATTTATCACGTTACTTGCACTTGAATCTTTATCTCAAGATCTGCCATTGGGGGAAACCAAACAAAATGCTTACCTTCCAAGATTTTACAGTGGGAGAAATGAGACATACACGTGTAAAATGCATGGGTAAGCAAGGCCAGCACATTGAGAACTTACGAGTTACACGTTCCCTATAGGGTAGGCCTGCTTATATTCCAGGGGTCTGACTGATGACATTGAGGGTTTTCCAAAGCTATCCTTGCAATTTTATCCAACAGGCAACATTGAAATGGCTTATTCTTTGTTTAGTTCTGCTCAAGTGAGCAACGAGGTGGCATTTATAATATCATCAGTTTCCTGTACTCAGCATGCTTTGATAACTGTGGGCCTTTTAAAAAAAATTATCTATGATTCTCCAGTCTTGGGTGTATTGTGTGAATTGTAGAACAACACTGATGTTAGAGTTAGCAGATCTCAGTTGTAATGACAAGGTTGCCAGTTACTAGCTATGTGACTGGGCAAGGATCACAGTCTCTCCTCCTTGTTAAAATGGCAGATGATAAAGCACTGGTTTCCATAAACAACTGCTGTGAAGAGCAAATAAGATAACGTTTCTCACATGTAAACTGTTAAATGCCATACAAAAGGTAAGATATTGTTATTGAACCAAATTCATCAGACAGCAGTATAACCTTTGAACTTATTAAATGGTAAAACGAGACGCTATACCTGTCAGCCCCTAAGGTTTGAGAGTCCAAAAGCCTGTGGCGTACTGTTGTCCTGTCCTGGAACGGTCCAGGGAGCAGGAAAGCAGCCTGCCAGAAGACAGTACATAAAGCAAAGACTTCGCCTTCCAGATGCAAACAGTGGGATTTAATCAATCAAGCCATGGGGGGGATTAATGTTCAGTCAGGAGGGAGATGGGAAATTATTTTTTCAAATGAAATTACAAGCCTGAGCAGGATCTCAGCGGAGAAAGAAAATAGCTTTACAAGCTGTATAGGACACATGAACATGTTTGAGCCAGAAGGTTCCCTCAAAAGGGAAAAAGTATATATATAAAAACCCAGCCCTCTGATTCAAAGGTTTTTCCAAACTGCTTTGAAAACTGCCATCGACTTCAAAGATCTTCTTAGTTGTCATGATCTTTTCAAAGTCTGATCACCTTTCCACAAATTTTATTTCAAATACACACAGTTCTTTTATTTTTCAACAAATTCAAAGTTTAACTTGGAAATAAAGGTTTATTTTTCCACAGGTTTCTAGGGTATTGTCCAAGAAATTAGTGTTTTACTTTTGAACATGTTGCTGTTTTATGCTTATTAACGACTAGAAAGCCCCTTTGAGCACAGTGTGTCGAGTCTCAACTTGTCTTTTTCCATGCTTCGAGAATTTCTGGTAGCTGCCACTGTATGCATGGTTAGATTTGTCGTCACTGTTTATTTCATGATTTTATCCTAAAAAAAAAAATGAGTCTGGATTAAGAGTCTCTGATTTTATCTACTCAATATTCATAAAATGTTTATGGATGCAGTAGTAAATTAAAAGAGTCCATATTTGCCATTCACATATCAGTTGTGAGGCAGACATAAATCAAGTGCATAGTAAGCATCAGTAAACTTATTTTCTGTTTGTCAGTATCCTTCATAACCATTATGATATATTTTTAGGAAATTTAAATTTTATCAGCTCTAAACTAACTACTTAATTATACTCTCTTCTACAAGAATTGATTGCCATTTCCACGGCACACCTTAATCCCAAATTCGAAACTGGAAGGAAACTTTGTTTAGAGGCAGTATAACAATTAGCATAAGCGCACAGGCTTTGTTGTTAGATGAGGGATCACCTTCCAGCCACATCACTTACTAGTTGAGTCATACTGGTTATTCCAGACTCTAAGCCTAACAGTACTTTCCACACAGAGGTATTGAGAGAAGCAAGTAAGATACATACTTAGCCCAGCACCATGTACATGTTAAGAGTCTAGTGAATGTTAAGTACTGTCATTAGCATCACTCATTGATCTGGATGCACTGGCAGGTGACTGGCAGCAGGTAGTTTGGCAAGTTGATGCTTAGGCCCAATTTGTCTGATGAATAATTTGTGCCAGCTAATTACATAAAAATGTTTTCTGAAAAATCTTAAATTTTTGCATTTGCCCTCTGGCTGCATGGTGAACCTCCAACCCTGATTGTTAATCATTTAGACTCTTTAGTAACAAATGGATTAAATTAAGCACTATTAAAGAAAGATGATCCAATACATAAACAGACAAAAGTTTTGAACCTGCACTTCACGAAGAGAAATATCTAAATGACCAATAAACATACAACAAGGCACCAATGCAAATTAAAAGCATAATGAGATCTTACTACACACTCATTTAACTATAAATGTTAAGAAGCCTGACTAAACTAAGCATTTAGGACTCTGGGTGAAGATAAGGAACAATGAGAACTTTGTTGACTACTAGAAGTATACATTGATAAAACCACATTGGAAAACATTTTGTAGTATCTAGAAAAGAAGATGCTTGTTTATGCCTGATACCCCCCCCCCAATTTCACTCAGAGGTAATTACACTAGAAAAACTCATGCATCTATGCACCTACATACATCTAGCATACTGTTCATATTATCAACATTGCTCTTTATTCCCCAAACTGGAAATATTCCAAATGCCCATCATTAGTAGGATGAATGAAATACTGTGGTACAAGCATGTAATGAAATACTATATAGTTAATAGAATAAACAAAATGTAGCTCCATGCAATGTAGATGACTTATAAACAAAGTTTTAAAGCAAACAAAATGAAAGTACATCTTTCAGAGGACTTAAGAAGGTGGTAAAATGATAAGTGCAAAATGATAAGTAGTCACCATGAAAGTGAGGTCCCTGTTTACCTCTCACAGGAGGGAAAGGAGTATGATCAAGAAGGGATGCTCAGAGGTACTTGAGGAAATGGCATTGTGTTCTTGAGTTCAGTGGTACTGGCATGAGCGTTTGCCTAAAAGTTACTCATTATACCAGGTAATTTGATTTATGCACTTTTTCTGGTATGTATGTTTCATATTTTTTAACATAAAATTAAATTCTATTTAAAGATGTTTGCTTTTACAAGCTCTCAAGAGACTGCTTTCATTGGGGTAACTCCAAAAGTTTCTCCATAAGAAATTATCTTCTGAGGTCTGAGGCTTTGCCTGGGATGACATGTCGGTTCATAAAGAGCTTCTCTAGTACTTTTTTTAGCTACACACGTTATAGATAGACAATGTTATTTAACCAGCCACTTTGCGTGGACTTTGAATTGTCTCCAGCTTTTTGCTATAAAGAGTGCTGTCACCAATAATCACTACATATATCGTGCAGGGATATCTGTAACGTAAAACTTCCAAAAATGGAATTGCTGAGTCAAAGATACATACCATTTAATTTTGATATTTGCTCTCTATATGAGATTGTACTGATTTACATTCCCACCAGCAATATAGCAGAGTGCCTACTTCTCCACAGTCTCATCATATTGTCGAGCTTTTAGATTTTGGCCCATTATAGAAATTTGCATTTCTCTTTCATAATTTAAGAATCTCTTGTATAAATATCTTATAATCTGCTTATTTCATTTACCATATATCATAAACTATTTCCTATGTCATTAAACATGTTTCTACGACTTGATGTGACTATATAGACACATTTGTGTATATGGGAACATAGATAATAATTACTCCAGTGGTTTATCTTAGCTGACTAGCAAAGTAAAACACCAGACTTCAACTGGGCTCTTTCTAGCAACATCCCTAGATCTTAAGGGCACTGGTTCAGTGTCTTCTGCCACCCTGTTTATATTTACATTCCACAGTTATAGAAAATTATGCTGACATCATAACATTCATAAAAGTGGACACTTGGGCTTGTAATTAATGCAATATTATTATATTTTGTCAGTGAGTCCTGCAATAATTAGCAATGTGACAACTCAGCTGTGGTTACTCTTGTGAAATTGTGACACTACCCAGGAAATCCTATAAAGGTGAAGTCAATTGGCTATGAGGAAGAAAGATTTCATGAGTAACAAAAAAATGACTCTTCCTGGTGGAGAAAAAAGCTCAGTGAAAGAAAGATGAAAATATAAAAGAGAAACATTTGGCCTCGCAAAATGCATCGACCTCTCTGCTCTGTTAAAACTAAGAGTGTGCCATAGCTTTCCAAGTTATTCATGGTCAAGCCCACCCCTGAGGATGCTGTACAGGCCATCAGATTCCAATCAATGGTCCAGGAAGGTTCTAGGGCAACACCCTGAGGACGAGGAAGATGAACGAGACAACATTTATATATCAGAGGGTTTACCACCAAGGCTGAGAAAAAGTCTGTAATGAGGATGAAAAATGAGAAAGACATCCCAAAGAATGAGATTTAAAAAGCCTGAGGAATTTCATCTTCCCTGAATCATTTATTAATATTGGTTATATGTCATTTTCTGTTAATTAAACTTCTTTGTACATAACTTTGTGGTAGATTTTAGCATGAAGTACGACAGGCCTGTGCTGAATTCCAAATATTACCGATACACTGGGAAAGGAGGCTAGTTCAGAAAATAGTGTCACTCATGCCTCTAATTACCTAGAGAGTTTGTGGACATGCACACAAATGTAGATATATTAACTCTATCATAATTCTCTATAAGTACCAGTTATAACAGAAAACTAGAAAAATATACCATTGTCATTATTAACAGCATTTTGTCTTTTGTATGTTATGATCCATCATCAGAAATTAACTAAAATTTTTTATTCATACATATTCTTTACTTTCATTAATAATAATGATAATAAAAATAATGAAAATTGAAAGTCATTTAATTGACAGAGTAAGAGGGAGAAAGGAAACATTAGAAAATGTTTTACTTCTCAAATTTTTCATGTTCTTGGTTATTCACAAATAAGAAAAGAGAAGTGTGGATCCTTTGCAGAGCTGCTCCAGGCCTTGGCCAAAGGGGTGTCAGCATAGTTGTATTACAAGATTGATTGTTTATGCTAGTTGTTGTAATTAATCTCTTTTCCTGACTCCTACTGCATTTATAGATATAGTCCAGGGCCCCTAATGGTCATCATTATTAATGAAAAACAGTTAAACCAAAAATGAAAAGTGCCTTCACACTTTAGGAAAAACAAGCCTTAACCCTGACTCCCAGAAAGAAATTAGAACAAAGAAGAAAGAAAGAAAGAAAGAAAGAAAGAAAGAAAGAAAGAAAGAAAGAAAGAAAGAAAGAAAGAAAGAAAGAAAGAAAGAAAGAAAGGAAGGAAGGAAGGAAGGAAGGAAGGAAGGAAGGAAGGAAGGAAGGAAGGAAGGAAGGAAGGAAGGAAGGAAGGAAGGAAGGAAGGAAGTAGGAGGAGAAAGAATGGGAAAAAAGCCTATATTAATGCAGAAATTAGGAAGGTCGCCATAAAAATTCCAGATACTTCATTCCTATTTCTTGTAGATACTGTGTAGATAGAGACTAAGAGGAAGACACCAAGGGCTGTCAGAGGCCATACTTACTAGCAGCCTCTAATTAGGAGATGAAAGTATAAGCCTGAGAAAGATGGGGCCAACCAGTCTGGGGGTCCTGTGGGCTGCCTTGGTCAATAGTCAGAGGCAACTGCCCTGAGACTGAGAGAAAGAGAAAGGGTGACCTGGCCGAGAGTGTAATTGACAGGAAAATCAAATGAATGATACGGTTTCCACAAAACTGTAAACGATCAAATTGATGCAGTTTGAGGGGGGAGATATGAAAATACTGTTGAGAATTACATTTATAAAAGGCACTGGGATCAAAGTTTGTGCGGAAAATTTTTTCAAATGCCCTATAAGCTCTCTAAGAGTTCAGAACCATATGGAGAGCTTGGAAATTTATTATATGCATTAGGCATGGCCTAAATGTAAAGACTGACAAAGAGGGCTCCAAAAACAAACCTTAGGACCAATTCCATTTACAAATATAAATTCAAACATACTAATTAAAAGAGTCACCGAAAATATTCAAAATTATATTAAAATAGCATTGCTTTGGTTTTGAGCATGACATTTTCTGGCAAATAAGTTCAGTAAGTTATTGGGAAATCTGCATATTTTATCAAATTAATTGGTCAAAGGGAAGCACCTAAATAAGTACCAAAATTAAATTGTTAAAATGTAATACCTATTAAGGAAAAAGGTAGCTTATATCAGCAGTAATCCTTGAGAAAATCAAATCAATAACAAATCTCCTTTAAAACAGAAACAAACAAAAAAACACTTAATTAAGAAATAGTCAGGAATTATACAAAGAAAATGAAAGGCATTATGCTATTTTAGCCTTTGCTGAATGGCCAAAGAGCATATTTGTGAAATATATGTTTCAACACCTGGAAAATATCTAAGGATATAAAGCAAACAGTCTCCCTTCTAGTTTTACATAATTCCATGAAGCTATCAGTTCTTCTCAAACTCTTCCCACAAATACGTTTAGGTGGTTGGTAAAGAAAATCGTTTGAAAGAACAAATGGATAAAAATAGCTCAAGAAAAGACTGAACAAGAAAAATTAATTTTGATATCAGCAAAATAATGAAAAAGAATGGCAAGAAGTGACTTGTTCTTCCAGATATTAAAATACTCAGTACTGGTGGTAGACTTGGCCAGTAAAAAAACAGAAGTCACAGAGAGAGAGAGATAAAGAGAGATAAAGAGAAAGGGAGGGAAGGAGGGAAGGAGAGAGAGAGAGAGAGAGAGAGAGAGAGAGAGAGAGAGAGAGAGAGAGAGGAGAGAGATTGAGAGACCCAGGACTATAATTTTTTTTTTTTGTACATGCTACAGATAACATGTCAAATCTATAGGGATTATTCCATAAATTTTCAGAAACCTGATAATCCAAAATTCTGCAGGATTTTGTACTCAAATAAGTTTATATGTAACTGCATAACCAACCACCACCCCAATGTGGAGTGTCATATTTTTTCAAAACTTTTTTTAATTTGCTTTTATAAGGTTTCTCCCTCCAATCATTGTTCTTAGTTTCTTGTGAGCCTTCTAAAGTTTCTTTATGCTTATTTTAAAAAGTTTGAATATGTAATCTAATTGTCTCCTTAACACAAAATATAATATATAATACATCCTGTTCTTGCTTTTTCCATTAACAATTTATCCCAGACATCCTTTCCTGTCAGTATAATGTAAGCATTCTCATTTTTCCTTTACAGCTGGTAGTATTTCTATGCATGAAAAAAAAAACATAATTTATTTATCTGGATATTGATGTACATTTGGACTGCTCCTAGTGTTTAGCTCTTTCAAATCATATTGCAATGAATAGGCTCCACTCTGATGTGTTTCAGTAAAGAAACCATATGGTTTTTCTTAAACCTGAGTTTCTCAAACTTATTTGGTCATAGAACCCTTCTTTTGATTAACCCCACAGAAATGTTGTCCATAAAACATATAATGGGGAAACTCTTGGCTAATCATTCAAACCAATATAAATTCCAAATAAAATGAGATAAAGAAGAGGATTTCAAAGAATAACACCCAAGGCAAAACCAAAGTAATACAGACATAGATATAGACATATTTGTTAAATGCTGTGTATCGGGAAACTCCATAAGCAAGTTCTGCAAATGAAAAATTGAGAAAAAAAAGGGGGGGCAACATATGCGACAAATTATTAATTTAATTAAAACAGAGGAGCTCTAGCTAATCAATAAAAATAAGGCAAGGATCATAAAACTAACAGCTCATAAAAGAATCTGAATAACTGTATTCCAACAATGGATGCGGTTTTCTCTCTTTACTATACCAGGTAAAACTTAATAAATATGCTAAGTATTAATAAGGTTATGGGGAAAGTGGGCGCTGTTTTCAGGAGAGTAGTTTGAAAATATCTATCAAGGTTTATAACCATATACTTAATTTAGATCAGTGATTATACTCTTAGAAAGTCACAAGGGCAAAAATGTATATGCACAAAATGGATGTCAGCATTGTTTACAAGTTTATAAAATTACAAACAAATACCCAGTTATAGAAGACTGATTAAATTAATGGAGGATCATTACACAAAGAAAAACTATGCAGTCATCAGAAATAAGATTGTGCAAATATTATTAACATAAAAATATATTCATGATATTCTAATCAGTAAGAATATCCTTAAAAGTCATAATATGTAGTACAGTACCATTTGTGTGTTTTGTAAAGTATTTACAGGTACCTACAGGTTTAGGAGAAAAGTCTGGAAAGATATGCAGCAAAGTTTAATGCTCAGTGTTATTATCTTAGAAGTAGAGTTACAGGTCATTTGATTTTTTTTTTTTTTGCTTATCTGCAATTTAAGTTTCTTCAAACTGAATGTAAATTATTGCCTGTACTTAAATCAGTAATTTGAAATTTTTAAGGTATCTACTTCTAGAATAAAAATATTGTCACTTGAAAAATATTCACTAAAGAAAAAAAATTGAAATAAAAATGAATATTTTAGCGCCTGAAAAATAGTTGGCTAATTGTATAGTTATTAGATAAAAATTATTTTCTCTCTAAATTATTTAGACATTGTTCTTTGGTCTTCTGGCATTTAGCTTTGTGAAGAAATCTGATGCCTTGCAATTTTTTCCATTTTAGATAATTTGTGATTTCTGCCTAACTGCATGTAAGAGTTTTCTTTATTCTTTATATAAAAAACACCAGAATATAGAGATATTATGCGTTTTTCTATTATTGCTGAGGTCTTTCAATAGAAAGCCATATCTGTAGTTAAGGGAAATTTTCTTTAAAAAAAATATTTTTTGATTCGCCTTCCCTCTCTTCTGCTTTCCTTTTCAGAGTTAATCCTATGTAAAAATTATTTTCCTCAAATCAATTTTCAGCTTTTTTTGTTTGTATCTGGATGAATTCTCAAACCAGACTGATGAAGTTGTAAAATCAAGAGATGATCCACTCTTCACTCTTTCATTCCATTTTTATTTTGTAATCATGCTTTCTTTGAAAGCAGTGTTTCCTGCCCTTTTCATAGGTATAACAGCCTCTCAAGTCTTACTTTAGCTACAGATAAGGAATTATCTCCAGTTTCTGCCTGTTTCTTGAAGCAAGAGCTTTAACAAGGAGACACTTCCTTCTTCTCAAGATTGATTCCCATTGTTGGTTCTACCAAATCTTAAATTATTTTCTCTTTTCACTCAACCTTGTAAAGTGTTGCTGGATGTGAGGAGTTAAGATTGATTCGGAGTTGTAGGGGTCCCTCCTCAGCCCTTTCAATGGGAGTTGAAAGAAGAAAGTATAAGTTTGCTGTGGTTTTCCTCTTCCCAGCTGCATCCCCACTGTAGTGCAGCGAGCGCAGCCAGCCCAGAGCTATTCACAGTCTTGCCCCTTCTCTAGTCACTGGTGTTCATGTCCCCAGCTTTCAAGCCTGTGGGAGGCTCGGCACTGGTCCCGCAGCTGGCAGTTTCTTACCCAGATGCCTATTGTGCATTCCAAAACTGGAAGCAGATTCGAGGCCTAACCTCGCACCTTCCCTGGAGCCCTTCCTCAGCGTCATCCCAAAGCCTTCTGCACTTCCTTACACTTGTTTTTCCCAAGTGGATCGTTCTTTCTCCAGCTGGCTGGACCCATCCTCTGAAAGGTCTCATCTCAGCTGTTCAGTAACCTCATGAAATTTGCTCTGGCCTAGGGAGTGATATCCCGCACTCGTTTCCAAAGCTGAAATGAATTTTCACATTTCTTTGACAATTTCGAGGACTATTCCAGTGGGAAAAGGAATTAATTATATGGGGCTTAAACTGGAATATTAAATCCAAAGTTTGAAATGATTCCTTTTATATTTTTCAACTAGTAACATAGCAAAATAACTTGTTTTTATGAGTTTGTTTATCTAGCCCCTTTATTGAAACATAGCAAAATAACTTGTTTTTATGAGTTTGTTTATCTAGCCCCTTTATTGATTCCAAGTTTTTAAGCCTGTTTTTTTTTCTTGGAATATAATCATGTTATCTGTGATTAATAATTTTTGTCTCTATCTTTTTAGAGGTAATGCCTCTTATTTCTGCTTCGTGTTTTAAGTAATGACCAGAACTTTTACAGCATTAAATAATGACTATGTTAAGATTCTCGCTTTTCTGGGAATGCCTCCAGAACTTTACCATTAAGTAGGTTTTTAGTTATTTGTTTCCCACTTAAGTTTAATATTGGGCATTTTATATTGAGAAGATGGTTTTTCAATATTAATATATTTTATTATTTTAAGGAGCATTCTTTGTTCCTAGTTTGGTAAAGAATTTTATCAAAATATATTAGCATCTGTTGAGAAAGTATTGTTTAATGTACCATATGAATGCAAATCATAATTCTGTCTCTGTGTCTCTTAGATAAATCTAGTTGGTTCTGGTGTATTATGCTGTTAATACACTAACTAGTTATGTCTAAAAAAATTTTTACCTCAATATTTAAAAGTAATATTTGTCATTTTTGTGCTTTTTGTCAGGTTTTAGTATCAATTTTTAGCTGTTGACATCATGTTAGTGTGACCTTATGTTGACATTTATTGACATAATGTCAATAACAACTCATTTTTTACTTCCGTGTGAAGGAATAAGAGACTTGTCACTTTCTACTTCATCTTCCTTTGCCATCTTTTCTCATAGATTTATATCCTGTGCTTTTTGTAATATAGAGCAGTCATTTTCAAAAGTGTGACCAAGGGACTCCTAGAGGTCTATGAGGTCAAAATTATTTATATGAAAATATGAAGACGTTATTTACCTGCTTGTTCTCATACCTTCATGAGGTACAGTGGAGTTTTCCAGAGACTCCACAACACATCATATCATGGCACATTGAATGCAGAAGCAGATAAGAGAACTCAATTGTCTTCTATTAACCCAAACAGTAAAGGAATTTGTAAAAATGCAAAACAACGCCACTCTATTTACTAATTTTTCAAATATAGATATTTTCATAACTATGTCATTTAAGTTAACTTCTGAGTTTATTATTGCTATTTTTAATAAAGTGTTTTAGAAAAATTTTAGATTTACAGAAAAGTTGCACAGATAGTACAAGACTTCCCAAATACCCCACCCTGTTCTTTTAATATTAACAGCTTTTTATTATGGTACATTTGTCACAATTAATGAACTTAACATTGATATAATATTAAGTTCATACTTCATTTAGATTTTCTCAGCTTTTCCTTAATGTTCTTTTCCTGTTCCCAGGACCCCACCTAGGATGCCACATTACATTTAGTCATCAAATCTCCTTAGGCCCCTCTTAGTTATGACGGTT
Source organism: Macroglossus sobrinus (assembly GCA_004027375.1). NCBI lineage: Eukaryota > Metazoa > Chordata > Mammalia > Chiroptera > Pteropodidae > Macroglossus > Macroglossus sobrinus. Next base: position 28,793 of record PVKZ01003044.1, read on the forward strand.
TCTTACAATTCCCTTGTTTTGGATGATTTTAAACAATTTAGAGATGTACTGGTCAGACATTTCACAGAGTTTCCCTCGATTGGGATTTCTCTCGTATATGCCTCATAATTAGATTGGGATTGTGGATTGTGGGGAGTAAGACTACAAACTAAAGTGCCATTCTCAGCACATCATATCAAGGGTACATGTTATTAACATGACTTATCATTGATGACAATCACCTGGCTTGAGATAGTGTTTGTCAAGTCTCTCCACTGTAGAGATACTATTTTTCCCTGATCCACACTGTAACCTTTGGAAAGAACTCAGTACACGCATCCCACACTATGTGTTCCCTCTCTGTGAGAGCAGAGGAACTACACAATTTATTTGAAATTCTTCTGCATTAACGATTTGTCTTTTTTTCCTCATTTATTTATTTCTTTAATCATTCATTTTTATCAGTATGGGCCCACAAAATATGTATTTTGTATTCAAGGTTATAACCCTTTTGAGTTACTTTACTTTGTCACTCAAACAGTCTAATTTCAGTCACTGGGAGCTCTTTCAGTTGGCTCCTATATCCCTGTGACATAGTCCATTGTGACACATCGAATAGATTATTGTGATTTGGGGTTTTCTTCATTTTATTTTTCATTTTTATTTTTGTTGTATAGTGTTGTGTTTTGAGCACTTTTATACTTTGTGATACTACAAGATGCTCTGGGCTCATCCTATATATTTCCTACCCCTTTCCTACAGTCAGCCATTTCTCTAAGGAGCTCTGGGGTTTTTTTTGGGGGGGGGGGGTTTGTTTGTTTGTTTGTTTTTGGAGAATGGCATTAGAAACTAAAATCTAGGCTCTAGATGTATTATTGTTATTTTTTAAAGACTTAAAAAACACTAAAATCCTTTCAGTTTTCATTTCTAGTGTAGTAACTATTGATAGGTAGAACCACATGAACCAAAGCTCTTTAAGGTCCTCAGTAATTTTTAAGAGTGTAAAAAGATCCTAAAACCAAAGAGGTTGAGAACAACTGATATAGATCTGCCCTCTCAAAAGTATTTTCTGTTTCATTTTATAATTATGGTTTGTATACCATGATTTACTGTCACCTCTATATACTTTTGTTTTACTAATCATCACCCGTTTATTAGCTCTGTGACTTGCTAATTTTGAATTCTCATTTTGATTCATCATTCACTGTCCTGGAACATGTCTATTGGTATTTTCTTAGTGGAAAAGAGTACTTTCTTACATACTTGAGAATACTTTGCTCTTGCATATACATACAAATGGAGGCTTGATTTGATACAGATTGTCAAATATCGTGTTTTCTTTTAAGCCCTGCAAAAACTCTATTGTTTGAAATAAAAATGATGATGTCCTGTTTTGTGGATAGCCTGAAATATACCCTAAGGTACTTACAAGTTTATACATTAATCTAGGGAATTCAAAGAAGATTGAAATATTATATCTTCTCAGTCAAATCGTCACTGTCAATTTTCAGGCCAAGGTATATTTTTAGATATGAAAAAAAATTGTATTCTATTATAGTTAGTACTCTTTTGCAAGTAATAGAAACTGAATTTGGAGAGTGTATCAATTAGATCCTACTGAGTAACAAGCCATTCCAAAACTTAGTGGTTAAAAGTATCAACTCTTATATTTAAGTTAAGATTTTATAAGTTGGTTAGCTGGTCTGATTTGTGTCAAGTCTGTGAACTCTCTCAGATGTCTTCAATCAGCTGTGGGTCATCTGGCTGCTGGGTAACCTATGAATTCTTATATATCTGGCACTTGAAAATTGCCAGAGTGACAGGGTAATTGAACCATGTGTTTCTCATCATCCAGTAGGAGTGCTCAGGTTTCTTCACATGGTGGCTAGATTTCAAAAGCAGCAAGAGAGGATAAGACTCATTGCACTAGTGCTTTTCAAGTCTCTGCTTGCCCCACTTATGCCAGCCTGCCATTAGCCAAACAAACCATATGACAGAAAATACATACATGGCTTTACTTCAGTTGCTGAAGAGAGCCTGGCATTTATTTCTCTGATTCAGTTTCAGAATTATGATCATGACATGCCCAACATGGATTATTCTCAAAGTAATCTATAGTAGGGCTAACTTTCACCAGTGATATAACTTTGAGAAAGGCACTTTATCACTCTTCTGAGCCTCAATTTTCTCATTTGATAATTGAGGATAATAGTACCTACATCATGAGTCATTGTGAGGATTAGATGAAATAGTGTATGTAAAGCCATTACACAGTGTCTGGTACATATTAATCATTCAATAAGTGCTGATGGCCACTAATTTTTAAGTTGTTTTATTTAATTATTATAATAAATATGATGGATCTTGCAGCACAGTTGCTTGGAAAACTTGTGGAGAAAAATATACTCATGATATCTGTTTTTGCTTTATCTCTATTATTTTGATCTCTTTCAAAGAATCATTTGCTTAGTAGCTAGGATCTCTAGGAATCTCACTTCTATTCCTATAATACTTCTTATCTTTATTTTCAACTTCTTTTCTTTTCTCTAAGTTATTCTCAGAGAATAATCAAGTTGTCCTCCACCTGACTACAGTGGTCCTCCTTTACTCATGGAGAACTGTGTTTCGAGACCCCCAGTGTGCATGCCTGAAACCACAGATAGTACCAAATCTTATAATACTGTTTTTTCTATATATACATACTCTTAAAGCTTCCTTTGGCATATATAATTGCCAGCATCAATACTCTTGTGCTTTGGGGCCATTATTAAATAAAATGAGGGCTGTTTGAACACAAGCACTGTGATACTTCCGCAGTGGGTCTGTTAACCAAGACTAATGGGTGGGTAGTGTGCACAGTCTACATAAACTGGACAAAGGGATGATTCATGTCCCAGGTGGATGGACGAGGATAGTGTGAGATTTCATCACATTGCTCAGAACAGTGTAGAATGTAAAACTTATGAACTCTTTATTTCTGGGATTTTCCCATTTAATATTTTCAGGCTGCAGCTAACTGCAAGTAACTGAGACTGCAGGAAATAAAACCAATAAGAGAGACTATCATAATCAGTTTTCTGCCTTGTCCAATATGTTATTTACTGTTTTTTTTTTAATTCAGCAACTGTGATTTTCATCACGGTTGTCAGGATTTAGATGTTAGAACTTAATTAATGGAAGTTTCTTTTTGTTTCTTAAAGACAGCATCATATTGATTATTTCTAAGAACATAAATTAGCTATTTTGACAGTATTCTTCTTTTTTTCTTTGTAGTAATCTATTTGAGAGAATGCTTATTCCTATCACCAGGGATGATTAGTGAATTGGGGGTTGCATTCCTCTGAATCACAAAATTATGTCATGGTTCTCATAAACTTTCTTTTTTGACTTATTTTTTTCTTAAAAAGGAGAGCTAAAGTTATGCAGTGTTATTTATCATTTTATTCACTCACTTAGCAAATATTTATGAACATTTATTTAGGGCAGGTACTATGCTGAAGATACAACAGTAACCAAGACCCCTTCCTCACCCTCAATGCTCTTAGAGTCTACTGGGCAATTGAGGGGTACAGGGACATGTAACTCCATAAGTGGGTGCTACAAGGATAAAATGTCCAAGTGCCAGGGGAGTGCCAAAAAGGGGTGCTCTGAACCTGGGGTCATGAAATGTTCAATAGACCAAGTTAGTAATCAGCTGGGTCCTGGAGGTTAAGTTGGAGTTAGTCAGACAGCATGTGGGGGTGGGAAGAGTGAAGTGATATTCAGTGTTCAGTAGAAGAAAGAATTTCAGGTCAAGGCAACCACATGCTCTGAAAAAAAAGAGATCATATACTATATTTGAGAAACTGAATTAAAAAAACAATAATCAGCCACATTCATTAAGCACCTACGGTGTTCCAGGCACTCTGCCAAGAATTTATATACCTCGTCTCCTTTCATCCCCATAGCAGCTTAATAAAGTAGGTGAGTTGTCCAAGATTCTTTCGCTACCAAATGGCATAAGCAGAACTAGAACCAAGGAAGCCTGACATTAAAGCTCACTCATTAGCCACTACATCATCCTATCTCTCTGAAGAAATTTGGTGTGGCTGAGTAAAGTATTTCCATGTGTGTGTGTGGGGGGCGGGCAGAGCAGCGGGGAGCAGAGTATATATGGTCTGGGGTGTGTGTGTGTGTGCGTGCGTGTTCGTTCGTGTTCGAGTTCGTGTTCATGTTCGTGTTCGTGTTCGTGTTCGTGTTCTAGCAGGTAGGGCAAAATGGAAATAAGTGAAGAAATACCAGGATAGGCTAGATATCATCAGTAGCTCTGTAGACCCACTGAGGAGTTTCGATTTTACCCTGACAATAATGGAAGTAAAGGCTGGAACAGGAAAGCCTCAAGCAAGAGAGAGGCCATGAGACACCAGCAAGACGCACCCCAGTCGACATTTGAGTCTAGCTCACAAGTAAGATCTAAAGTAGAGATATAAAAATACGAGTTATGAGCTCATAAGTGGATCTACAAGCTTGGAGACAGATGAGTCACCTGAGGAGAGCTAATCAGAGAAGAAGGTCTGGACAAAGCCCTAAGAAAGTCATAGAATAGGAAGACTCAGCCCAGGGGACTGTGAGTCAGTGGCAGATGAGGTAGGAGGAGAGCCATGGCTGGGGAGCCTCAGAAGAACAAAAGGAAATGGCCCAGGAATCAAAAGTCTAGTCAGTCTAGCTCTGTAAATGTCCCCCAGTGCTCAATATCTGGGGCAGCAGCAGATGAGCATGTGGTTGGTTGGGTTCTTCTTGGGCTGAGATGCTGTCAGGTGAACATCATAGTAAATGGAAAGGGTAGAAGAATCAGAGGCAGCTGCATAAGAGTGATTACATCAATGGATGAGGAGGAAAGTAAAACCTGAAAAGCCTGGGGGATAGGAAGAAAGGGGTAGGTTCAATCAATTTGAGTCCTCATTGAGACAATGGAGGTATCTTGGGCAAGTGAGCCAGGAAATGGACATGGTATTTGTGGAGAGGATGCTTGAAATCAGCATCTCAAAAGTGGAGCATGGTCTGGGTGTGACCAGGAAGGCAGAGGAGAGAGAAAGGTCACTGGAGATGAGGAGTCTAAGAGCTGAGAAGACAGGGTGCAGGGCAGTCTTCTGAAGAGGATGAAGTCACTGCCACAGTGCAGAGGCCAGGTAGAGAGGAAAGCTTCCAGCCAGAGCTAAAGTCCTCAGTAACTGGGGAAGAATGACCAGGAGGTTAAATGGTGACAGCAATGAGGGAGAGAGATGATGTGGCCAGATGCATGCTCCTCAAAGGGATGGCATTTGATGGGGCAAAAGGAAGTGTTCTGGAAATGGCAAAGAGCGGGGAATTTCCCCCTTCCTTACCTCCTGGTTTGGAGGGGCATAAATGTGAGAACCAGAAAAAAAGATGGCCATAATTTACAAAGGAGTACAGAGAACACATGTTCTTAGGGGCCAGCCAGGGTGCTAGTCAGGCTAAAAGTACAAGGAACATTCCTAAAACACTGGGGATAGATGGGAGTTTACTTGCCACAAATGAGGAGTTTGAAAGAAAAATGAGAAAGACTGGGTCAGCTGATGGGATAAACCCAGTAGCAGGGAGATGAGAACTAGCTCCTAGAGTGACCTGGAAGTAGTGGTGAGAACGGTTGACATAGGCTTAAGTAGCAGAGGCCTGGGGGTCTCTTAGCCAGTGAGAGTCACCCAGTTCTGCTCTGTGATCCCCAAGGCGTAGCCAATATTGAGGCAGCTGTTGCGGAAGTTTCCCTTCATCTTCCTTCTGAGACCACTGCTTCCTCAGCTTCCTCAACAGTATTTCTGGGAGATTCGAGGATGCTTATTAATATAAACAAGGTCATTTTTATAAAAAATCAGAAACAACCTCAGTGTACCATAAGATGGACTGGTGTGTTTGTGCATTAGAATATTATGCAGCTGCTAAAATGTTTAGAATACATTTATAATAACAGGAAGCTTATGTTATGTTGGATACAAAAAAGAAACAGAACCAATGAATGATGGTGACAACTATGTAAAAACTAAACACTAAAAGAGAATTTTCTCTCTCTTTTTTTGAAAATGAAATATATCAGTTTATTGTCTTTTTTCTGGGTGGGAGTTTTCTAGTATGTTTTTTATCTCTGCATTCTCCCCTCCATTTCTATGATTTTCCCATTTCTTGTGGAATGTGTACTGCTTCGTTAACAGAATGTGTGCATTTTCAGCTGTGTACTAGTGCTGGCTTGCTAGAGTTGGAACACATGTCCCTTCTCAGTTCCATGTTCAGTGACATCATGCTGCAGCTTAAAATTGGCCATGGCAAAGGTATTTACACCACCAAATGTTACCAATTAGGGATTTGTCTTTTTGGAGATCCAGATGTTACCACCCGCTGTGCACCACCACCAGGAACGCATGATGAAAATTTGACTATACCCAGGAGCAGGCAAAGATATGAGAGACCGAACACCCCATTTGTCTTTACTCTGATGCAGATCCCTAGAGAGGAAAGAATAACTTGTTCGTGTCTCAGCTGAACAATAGGAAGAAATAAAATCTTTTGGATGTAGAGAGCAAATAATAGCTACCTCAATTTCGCATGCCTCAAACCCCGGCATGGATCATGGTCAGCTGCTCATCCCAGACTGGGAGTGAGAAGGGTACCTGAAATGAGCGTAACCCCCCACAGTCTTGACTCCTGCACCTGTGTGTTGATCTGTCACCATCATTGCTTTTCACATGTTGAGTTTCTTGGTTTCTGTCATTTCTTTTAAAAGATCTAGGTTGGCTCAAATCCTGAATGTGCTGTTTACTAGGTGAGAGGATGTTTAGTTCAAGTCTCCAAACACTTCACAGAACAGAAATAGTTTCACCTACAGTAAAAAAAAATGTTTTTTAAAAAATCAATGAAGCAGTGGCATTGCTGAAAACCCAGAGTAATAAATGAGCAAAGAAAACATACTGAGTTTTTCATCTAGTTCCCTAGTTGTAAAAGTTTTTTTTGGGGGGGTGGATACTGTGTACATACTTAGAACAAAAGACTCTAAAGAACCACCTTCCTTTCTTGCCCACATTCATCACACCCATGAAAAGTGAACTGGTTGTCTATCATCAAAAAGTATCTCCTTTCATTCTTCCCATTCCAAATGAGCATGGGAGTTGAAGCAGATAACTTTGGCTGTTCTTTCAGAAATACATGTGGTAAAGAGGAAAGAAAGATAAGCTTTGACCTTATGAGACAATATGTTAGTGGAATTTTTTTTTCAGGATGCAAGAGGCTTGAATACATTATCTAACCAAGAGGATAGAACTACTAAAAGACATAAGATAGAAGTTGATGGATGGAGCAAAGTTTTGAAGAAGATAGGATAGACTAGCTGTGAGCCCAAGTGAAGGATTTGGCCCAGGTGCAGAGAAGAGCACCATCTTCCTCCGGAACAGGAGATAAGGAGAGGATGTAAAAAGATATAGAGAGAAGATGAGCTAGCCATGTTGGAAGTTATTGATATTCTCAGTGAAATGAGAGGCAAGGTCACCTACAGAAAGAAGTGAAAATGTTCTGGGATGTACAGCAACACAGGCAATGTGAGAGAAGCAATGAGGCCCCCAGTGAAAATGGCTTTGCAGCATGCATGCATAATTATGAACAAACCACACATCTTTGCAGAGTCCCGTGAAGTTCACAAAGCATCATTCACACATTTTATTTCTCTCTATTTGTACAATAGTCTTGTATAATAGGAAGTACAGTTATTATATCCACTTTTGCATAAAGAATATAGCCCAGAGAGATTAAGATGTCTACCTACATTCATACAATTAGTAGGTAGTGGAGCCAGAAGTCAAATCCAGGTCTTCCAAATGGCACTTTCATGCTACCGAGCTATTTTCAAACTGGATTTTCCATTGCACTGGGAAATCTGAAGCACCTCCATTAGCTGGCTGATGTTGAGGGAGAACAAAAGGGTCTTGCTTCCCAAACCCTGGCTTCGACAAGAGTTTCACCCTTCATTTCAAGGGTGAAACGGTCAACCCAGTCACTCCTGATGAAAAGGAGAGGTATTCATGGATTTTATAATTAAGGAAGCTTCATGGATAGAGTATGTGGTCTTGTACAAGTCCTTCCACCACCACCCCAACTCCCACATGTCTCTCCTTGACCTTGAGTCTTAGAGGCTGTCAGCATAGTTGCCCTAACAAATTAACTCAAAACCTCAGGCCCTTATCACAAAGAAATGTTATTTCTCACTCACAGTGTAAGTCCTGGGTCTTGCTCCTCACCATGCAGAATGTGGGTGTGCAGCTTCTGCCATCTCGTAGCTGCACCAGCAGGGCACTTCCACGGGTACCACAGAAGGGACAGAGGGGTGTGCACGGGCACCCTGGCCAGGAGTGAGGTGTCACTTCTGCTCACATTCCTGAATGCTTGCCAGAGCTCACTCACAGGGCCCCAGCTGACTGCGGCGGGCACCAAGACATGAAGGGGAACACATGAATATAAGATGAGTACCAAGTGTCCTGACTCAGAAGCCTCTGCCCTAAGGATAAGATCAGCATTTTTACCTGAGGAATCTGACCAGAGGGAGTCTATCTAACAGCCTCCACATGCCTTCACTTCTGCAAAACTGATCCACTCATTTCAGTGCCTAAACTTCAGCCCTTAGTTCCTAGTCTTTGGAAATACCCTCCCTCACTATTTATCTAAACCTTATCCCTCCTCAAGACCCAGGTTAAATATCACCTCTTCCATGAGGTTATCTCAGACTCACTCCCCTTCAGTGAATTCCCTCCTCAAAGGGGGGCTAGAAAAGAAGCAGTATACAAGGTCTGTATGGATGTGCCACTGCTTAAGCATGCACTCACAGGAAGAATGAAGGGAACCGGAAAAGAGTAAACCCCAGCCACACGATCACCTACCTCTTTAGCCAGGGTGACTCAAGATAGCTAAACAGATTTCAGACATTTTCAGACACCTACCACATACTAGGCGCAGTGCCAGACTCTGTGGAAAAGCCGAGTAACACAATACACCGCTATGCCCTTGAAGAGCTGGTCACTGCACAGGGCATGCCTCCCCCTGGATCCCCATACCCAGTCAGGTTTCAAGTTCTGTTGAGCCACAAATGACTCTCATATCTCCTCTCACATCTCTATCATAAGGACTATTGTCCCCAGTGGGTTCTTTATCTCTTTTGCTTGAATGATTCTAGTCATTTAGCTATTCACCTTGCCATCCTGGGTAAATACCCATTCAAAATTTCTTTCCTACTATCTAAGGCTTTACCAGATGACACCAGATATACCTTTCTAAGGTTATCTTTCACATTCTTACCACATTGCCAGTCACCCCACTTCCCAGCCAGCCAGAGAAATTTACTGATCTCAGCTGAACTGCTTCCTCAGCTTGAAGCTTTTATTCCTGCAAATCTCTGCCTGTTGAAAATCCCACCTATCTTGGAGAGCTTCTTCACTACCACCACCAGCACCCTCACAGCTACCACTACTTTACCACAATTTCTCCCAGTACTTCCATCCTCACCATCACTATTTACCACAGCTGCCACCACCAACACAATCACTACTATTATCACCACCAGCACCAGCACCCCCAGTATCGTCATGGATACCCTCACCACGGAAAGGTTTAGATGTCATGAACTAAGTAGATTTGACTTTAAGAAGCCACCCACCACTTGTGGAAACATCAGAGACCACCATGGTCCCTTGTTGTTGATGAATACCCTTTCTGGTCATGAGCAATTTCATATCTAACAGAAAAATTAAGGTAATGGAAACTTTTGTTCAGTTTTCTTAATATTTTACATAAATAAATTCCATAGCCTACTTGTCTTTATTTTAATTTAAAGAGTATATATGGAATACTTAGTTTGGACCTGGAACTATGTTTTAACTCTTTTATTTTTCAACTTTATTCCTTTTATTTGGAAAACTTTGTCCCCTCTCCATAGGACCCTATAATTAAATCACCACTAACAGCATTGTCATTATCAATCGCAAATATGCTTTCAGGAACTATTCTCATGCAGTGCTATCTGTACATGGGATAAGGTATCTTAGACATAGCCTTGAAAACAGTGTCAGAAGAAGGCGCTACTGCTAAGAGTTGGAAGATGGGTTCTGGTCCTGGCTTGCCTCTCACTACTGTATAACCTAAGTCTCTGACTATCTGTGGGTTTGCTCCACAAATGCAGAAAGAGAGGCCTTTGAACGGGATTATTGTTAATGTCCCAGGATTCTAAGGCAAAAACTGTTAGCCCTCATCTTGTTATTCCATGGGTAAATCCATAGGAGAATCGTGAAAATTCCCTAATTAAAATACCAAAAAACATTGATTTTTAATTCTTATTTGTAAAATACTAACTGCCAGATATCCTATATGGTAGATGTTACAAATCAAAGAAAAAGTGTCAATCATAATTCCACTAAGACTTGGAATTACCATTCCACCAAATACAAGGCAGAGACAGATTCTGGAGGTGGACAGAGTGACTTCAGACTCCTGTTGATACTTCACAAATGTTAAGGCCTTTGATCTCCAATGCCAACCCCATAGCCCTTTTTCAGTGCCACTAACCAGCACAGTCTTGACTTTGTTGAGAATTCTACAGGGAGATTTACAGTAGATTCTATTCATTCTGCTCCAAGTAAGGGAGAAAATCTAGCTTAAAAAGCAAAGCTTACAGCTGTCATTCACAAAACTTTTGGTCCTTTCCACTGCTCAACTTCTAATTCCTGAAATCTGTGAGGTTTTCACTGCATAGATACTATGTAAAGATAGTAAATTAAGATATTCAATATTCAGGGTAATACGTTTTCTGCTCTGTGGCAACTCATTCAGGAGGAAATGGAGAATTGATTTGTGAGGAAGAAGAGAATCAGGATTAAACATCACTAGATCATTGTAAAGTATAAAAATTAATCTCACATTTTCTTCTGTCTCTTCCTCCTTTGAATTCTTAAAGAGCCCCACACTCAGATATACAGTCTATGCCTGCTGTTGCTTGCCTCCCATCAGTGATATGATTTATTGCTCACTAAAGTTTTAGAAATGCATTTAGTTAATCACATATAAAATAACTTTGCCTGTAGATGACAAGTAGTTGAAGACTCTTGATCAAGAATTTTCTGATGTCGATAACTTTAATTCCATTTCTCCATTCCTCAGTAATTCCAAAGGACTTCTCTGCTCCACCCTTTCAGATAAACTTGATTCCCACTTAATTCTCAGAAGGAACCCTCCAGACAAAGGTAATCACACTGACAAGGTAGATTCAGGCAGTCACAATAGGAAGAATTGATCGGTGCAACTGATCTCATGAACCAGGTTATGGAGGACCCCGCAAGTCAGCCCAGGAAGTGGGAAGGACTCTGATCCTCTAGGTCAGGCAGTTCTAAGCAGATACAGAAGTCGCTCTCATCCCCACCCAGGAGCTGTTGGATGGGGTGGATATGGGAACTGGGTGGAGTTCTTGGTCACCAGTCTATGCTCAACCAATGTGGAGTGACAGATGAACTTCAGTTGGTGGATATAGTTGGTTCAGTTTTTTTGAGTGCAGGAGGCTGATTTCCAGAGCTGCTTTATCCAGATAGATTGATTCTCTTGATCCTTCTAACACTATTTTGAAAATTGGATTAAAATAGCACTTCTCTCTTTCTGCATCATTCTTGTAAGTTACCAATAGAAGTTTTTGATGATAAAGATGATGATGATAATGTACAATGAAAATAATCTTTATTATTTATAACCCCAATAACTACCCAAAGAGAGTGAGTCCTGTTAACCAGCAGGGACTTTATTTTCTGAGCATTATAATGGGTTAGAAACATGAGTTTAGAGATTAAAGCTGGTGGTGTCACCCTGCAAGATCATCAGGGAGGCCTTGCTATTCACTAGTGTGTGTGTGTGTGTGTGTGTGTGTGTGTGTGTGTGTGTGTGTGGTGTGTGTGTGTTCTTTTGAGAGAACTGGAAGGTGAGCTGAGTTCTGCATCCAGGTAGGGTTGGAACAAAAACAAACACCACATATAGAGTTTCAGTTTTGCAAGATGATAAGAGTTCTAGAGATGGATGGTGGTAATGATTGCATAACAAAATGAATGTATTTAATACCACTGAACTGTATACTTAAAAATAGTTAAGTTGATAAATATTATGTTATGTGTATTTTATCACAATTAATTTTTTAAAAACCCACACATTTATTTCCTTATTTAAACTTCTCCTAACAAACCTATGATATAGATGTTATTGTCCTTATTTAATGGAAGGAAATAGTTTGTAACCTGAGGCTTGTAGAATGTCTATAACCTGTCATATATTACTGAGTGAAGGAATGACTTCTTCCCCATGTGGCTGCCTTCTCTTCAAATGCTAGTATCAAGGAACCCCCCAGAGGGTACAGCCCAGCCCAAAAAGCAGACAGGTATCAGAGGCTAGCAAGAAAATTCAATAGGATTTTTATTCTGCTTTCGGAATATGACTTAAAAATCACCTCAGATCTGTCACTCATGGCCAATAGTAATATAAAAGAAATATAAGACAAAGAACAGTTGAGAAAGGAGAAAGAAACACAGGCTCTGAAATTTGACAGACTCAAATAGAGTTCCAGCCCTGTTTCACTAGCAGAGTCATGTAAGCAAGTTTGTTTTGTTTTGTTTTGTTTACAGTTCTAAGTATTAGTTTCCTCAGCTATTATACAATAGTGCCTCCTTTATAAGATTATTGCACAGATGGGAAATGATGCAGTCAAAGGGGCTAGCAGGCAATGTGAACAAGAACCATGATTGTTATCACTGGACTTGGACCTGCACTAGAGCTGCTTATGATCTCTTAGAATGTGAAATCTGGGGAGGTCATGAATATCATCTAACTCAGCTCCTTATTATAAAATGAAAAGATGAAGCCTGCAGTGATTGAGAAATTTCTCAAGGTTGCCATTGAGGTATGGCAGAGTTAGGAATGAAAGCCCAGTGGGAAATCATCCTTTTACCTCTGAGCACATAATAAATTGAAGATGACAGGAGGAGTCCTATCCAGCCCTGAAATGCATGAGGTAAAAAAAATGTACTCCATGAACAATCAGGAGGAGGCAGAATCGATGCAAACCAGAGCCAAGAGAGAAGGATGGGCCTTGACTGGAACCTGAAGGAAGAGTAGCATGCTAATGGACAGAGGGGTGCCCACACTGAGCTTGCATTCCGTCAGAGGCAGACAAGAAACAACAGGTAAACAGTAAATAAATAAGTTTTATACATGTTAGAAAGTGAAAAGTGCAATGGGGAGAAAAGAACAAACAGAGAGGAATGAGGGAAGGGTCAAGGAGGGAGAAATGAGTGGGCTGCACTTTGTGGTAGGATGGTCATGTCAATGAGAAGTGACCTTTGAGCAGACCTGAAGGAGGTGGAGGAGTACATTTGTTTTAGCAAATGCATGTGATAAGTTCTCACATTGTTCTTATGGCAAAACAACACAATATGGACAATTAGGTGAATGGGGATGATGATGATTTTGATGAAGATGAAGATGACAAGGAGCTGACATATTTGTTGCACTCCATGCTGGACAGTATGCTGTGCTTTCCAGTAAGTTATTTATCTTAACATTTATAAAACCCTTGTAATGCACTGGGTGAAAATGGGGGGTGGGGCGGGGAAGACATGGAATGGTGGTGGTGACAAAGCCAAGACCTCTACCCCCGATCTCCCTTCGCTGCAAAGATCTTATAGATATAATTTTATTTGATGAAAGGGCTCCTCTTATATTTTTAAAGTTTGAAACCATTGCCCTGTAGTCTCTTGTAAGCCATCAGATGCTCTCCAGCAGAAGCAATACTTCTTTAAAGGGTCAGAACTGGCCAGTGTTTCACCATAATCTCAATGGTCTGCCTTTCTATGTTCAAAGAGGAAAGTGGAGGTTGGGATGGTGGCCAAATGAAAGGTTAGGGAAAATGTGCAGAGTCCATGTACCAATAAGATCACGTGAGGAAAGTCCTGGAGCAATGAGAGCGAGCCATGGGTGCACTGAAGAGCTACCATTCCAGGTAGAGAGAATGGGAAATGCCAAGTGCAGAGGCAGGACATTCAAGGAACCGGAAGGAAGTCAGCATTGCTGGAGTGGAATGAGCAAAAGGAGAACAGTAAGAGACCTGTTGGGAGATGGGTGGGGGACTGAAGGCCTGGGTGGAAAAAGTGAAAGGATTGATTAAGATATACAAGTTGCCAGTTATAAAAATAGTCACAGAGATGTAAAGTACAGCATAAGGAATACAGTCAATAATATTGTAATAACTATGTATGGTGTCAGATGGATACTAGACTTATGGGGGGAGTCACTTCATAAGGCATATAAATGTCTAATCACTATGTTGTACACCTGAAACTAATATAATATTGTCTGTTGATTATAACTGAAAAAAAATAAATTTCAAAAAAAGAATGTATTAGAACCAAATTGGCAATTTGCTGCATAAAAATTAGTAAGGAAAAGGAAACCTATGTCTAACTTACTTGAATGGCTTTTATTTTTCCTCTTAATTAATAAGATATTCAAACTCTGTAATTAAACTCCTTAATTAGAAACTAGGTTGGGTACGGCAACTGCATGAACTTCACCTTTACTCTGAGTAATCTGCTAGAGGATCTTTTTTCTTCCAATTACATTGATGTATAATTAACATATAACATTGTATTAGTTTTAGGCGTACAACATAATGATTTGATATATGTATAGATTGTAAAATGATTACCACATAATTTTAATTAACATCTATCACCTCACATGGCTACAGAATTTTTTCTTGTGGTGAGAACTTTTAAGATAGACTCTTACCAACTTTTGAATTTGCTGGCAACATTCAAACATACAATATAGTATTGTTAACTATCATCACATTGTGCATTACATCCCCCCGACTTACTTATTTTATAACTGAAAGTTTATATCTTTCAACCATTTCCACCTATTTCCCCAACACTCCCACCCCTCACCTCTGACAACCACCGATCTACACTGCTTCTATGAGTTCAATTTTTTAAGACTTTACATATAAGTGAGATCATACAGTATTTGTCTTTCTCTGTCTGACTTATTTCGCTGAGCATGATGTTCTCGAGGTCCATCCATGTTGTCTCAAATGGAAGGATTTCCTTCCACTGGAAGATCTTAAGCAGAGAAGTGGCATGGCTGAATTATATTTCAGTAAGATCACTTGGGATGCAGTGTTGAAATAGAGAAGCTAAGACAGAAGTAGGGAGATTGTGGCAGTAATTCTGGGGGAAAATGGCCATGGCCTTGGGCTGAAGTGCTGCCAGTGAAGGTGGTAAGAAGTGGTCTGATTCTTAATATATTGAAGGGAGAGCTGGAAGATTTTGCTGATGAAAAACTTTGCATTTATGTAAAAGGTGAGTCATGGTGTACCTGATACACAAAATCATGGCAGATGTGATCCCTGGGACATAAATAACTCTCTAATTGGTGGCCTCATCTGAAACTCTGTGCCTGGCTCCCAGCCCTGCGTGCTGGGCTAAATAGAGGAGCAGGTGATGAGCCTCCTTGGTAGTTAATTGAGCCTGTGCTGGCTTACATGGATGTGTTAAAACTAGAAACCACTATAATCAAATGGAAAAATGCCTTCACATGCCCTGAGAGCTTGATGTTCTCCATGGGAAATTACCAGACTAGCGAAAAGATGGGGGCAGCACTTGGAAACGGAGAGAAGGATCCACAAGAATCTCAAGCAGAAGCGTTGTCAGGAAGAAGGAGAAGGTTTGAAATCCAGAGAGAAGGCAGGCAATCTCAGGGAGTGAGGAGAAGTAGCTCAGGCCATGGGAATGAAGAAGGGAGGAGTGATTGGAGGTTTGAGGGCTGGGGAGATGCCATTAAATCATGTCTTTTCCATGTGCCTGACTTATAACTGGCCCACCTAACTCACCATCGCCCCATACATGGTCCTCACTCCCACAAGTGAAGTTCCAGAAAGTCTGCAGGAGGAGCAGAGCAAACACATGTATGAATTTGTTCAGCAAATATTTACTGAGCCCTGGAGATACAACAGTAAACAAAATAAAGATTATCCCCACTTCAAGGTGCTTAAAATCAAGTGGCCAAGACACATCGAATATTCACATAATGACATAAACCATGTATCATCAACTGTAATGAGCATTTTGAAAGACAAGGCCAGGCTACCATGAGAGCAACTGAAAAGGCTGGCACTTTCAAGAAAGATGACCAGAGGAGCCAGGCTTTGAGGATGAGTTGGTGTGTGAAGAGGGAAGGAAGGGGGACTTATTCCAAGCAGAGAGCATTGCAAGAGAAGGCCCAGAGGCTCGAGGCAATAGGACACAATCAAGGCCAAAAACCAAAGGCAGACAGGGTAGCTGGAGTGGGGAAGAGTGGCCTGAGATGTGGCTGCAGAAAGGGGCAGGGGCAGGTCAGACAAAGTAATGCTGGCTATACTGATGGCTTAGTTCTTTATCCATCCATCATCAAAGGGGTAGGTTGGAGCTGCCGGCTGAGGTCAGCTGAAGAAGCAAGGACCCAGGACTGCAAGAGAAGAAAGTTCATTTCACCACAGAGGAGAGCTTCCCTTGGCAGGATTCCAAGAACAATCCCTGAATGCCTGCCATTAGGGGTTAGGTTCCTTATCAGAGAGTAGCTCTCTTTGTAACTCCATGTACTACTTTGCTGTGTGAAAATACTACAAATAGCAACTGGGCAATTAGAATCCTGAACATGCTAGAACTGTAACAGATGTTTAAGTAACAGTACCAAAATAGTTTCTGTTCCTACACATGAACAGACTAAGTTATTTAAAGGTCCAGGCCTCAGCAGAAAAGAAGCGATTAGGAATGACAAGGAGCTGAAGAGAAGTCCAATTATTTACTATTTAAAATGTGAAAAACTAGGGGAGTCCGGAACAGCCTACAGATACAGCTGGGGAAGGACTGACTAGTGCTAAAAGGAGTTTAATCACAGATCTCTGCTTGAAGTTGTTTGGGACTGATGGATTTTTTTTAGGCAAAGGTTTTAATTAGTTTCAATTTGAATTTATACTTCTATAGCTTTCCTCAATGGTAAACCTGTAAAATATTTGTGCGAATAATTGTACTTTCCAGCCATCCATTAACAAAGTCTTCCAAATATCCCAGAGAGATAAACATTGTTTTGCAAAGGGAGGTTTGCAAAGGCTTATCCTTTGTACTCCTTAGGGAAAAGCTACCTGTATCTCTTCCTGAATCTGTGACCAAGTCATCTTACTTCATCAGTCTAGACCAGCACTGCCTGGTAGAAACGTAATGTGAATTACAAATGCAAAGCATGTATGTCATTTAAAAATTTTTAGTAGCCATATTTTTAAAAAATAAAAAGAAACAGGTGAAATTAATTTTAATAGTATATATTATTAAACCTAATATATCCATAGTATTATTTTAACATGAAATCAATATAAAAATTATTAATGAGATATTTTATATTTTGAGGGTGTGTGTATGGGTGTGTGTGTATACTGCCTTCAAACTACTATGTGTATTTTATACTTACAGCACAGCTCAGTTCCAACTGGCTACATTTCAAGGCTCATCAACCACATGTGGCCAGTAACTACCTTATTGGACAGGATAGGTCTAGACAGTGATGGTTTCTGCTATCAGACAAGGTGTTCATATTTTGCATGTTACATCGACAATGACCCTTACCTGTTGCATGTTGCACATTGAATTGACCATTTCCTGTCATCCTGGGAAAGGTGACCCAAGAGTACCTGAAACTGCCATTGTCATTACAAGCTCACTGCCAAAGCTGAATTAAACATTCCTTGCCTTTTGAAACGTTCCCATTTCTAATTATCTTCCTTCTTTTGGGTCCTCATTCACAGTCAGTGTTTTATTCTCTTTCATTCTTCCCTCTCCTACATGCCAACATTCTGACAGGCCCTCTGTCTCACACTTAGACCAATGAAATAGCGATCTAATGCCTAGGTACTCAAATGCAGGCATGCTTCCTCCTGGAAACATAGTGCAATTGACTGGACATATGAGACTCCCCACCGTGGCTCATTCATTCAGCAAATATTCAATGAGTGTCCACTATGTGCCAAATGCTGTGCTTGGCCCCAAGGATGATTCACACTTTATAAAATTGGCATGATAAATCTTCCAAGAGAGTCAGATTCACTCAGTGATAAGTAATTTAAGACTTTATTTTAACAGATACAAAAATGTATCATGGAGTAGAATATAAAATCTGCATACATTTTAAGATAGAATAAAAGGCCTCACATAAATGTCTAGGCTTGACACACATGGCTTAGGGCTATGCCCTCAGAGTCTCTGGACGGTGCGTGTTCCCAATTCCTCTGCTTCAGGAAGCAAATTGGATCAAAAAAGCTAAGAAGGCAAATGACTGCTCCCGCTTCTCCATTTTCTCTCGTCAACTCAAACAACACAGACTGTCAGAATGACCATGTCTCAGCCTCGTTTCATAATCACTCTGTGTTTAACTAAAAGATTCTTCATTTCCAGGAGGTTCTAGTTTTAGGGAGACAAAACTAACACTCCAAAATTACATTGTAGACTAGCTAATGCCAACTAATAATGCCCATGTACGGTAGGTTCTCTAAAAAATGCTAGGCCTGCTGATGGTGTAGAGAAAGAATTGCAGTTTTGATCAGAAAGGGAGGTGATTTTATGGAATGAAGAAACCCAAGAATGCTCCATGGAGGAAGCAGGGCTTAAGGAAGATGTGAAGAAAGGTCATGAATTTAGCTACATGGGGAGCAGAGAGAGTGTTTGGGGCTGAGGGGAATCAATAATGACTGATTCAGCCAGGTCACCCTCATGACCTCTAGGACTTTGCCACTCACTCCCGGGCCCTGGAATTTTTCCCCAACCTGGACAAATACTTCAAGGCAAAACTCCTGTCCCGCCTTTTAGGGAAAGTCCTCCCTGATGCTTACAGTTAATATCAGTAAGAATTAGCTTCTTCTCAATCTTAATATTCTGAAATATAAGTAACAGACTTGGAATGACCTTTTGCAAGATTGGAAAATAATGACTGCTTCTGGTGCTGTGATCTGTGGGCAGACCAGCTGAACTACTTTCCAGCCAGCTTTTGGCCAAACTTCCCTGCATCATGTCCATGATGACGCTGCTCAGGAAATATTGTCTATTCCTTCTCCAAATTACAGTTGCCCTCAGGCCTGCCTCTAATGCTTGCAGGTCAGAGACAAGAGTGCAGCCCGCATATCATGTTTAAATATTTAAAAATTATTAATCAAAGTAACAAAACATTAATTAAAATCTCTATCTTTTTTTCTTGAAGAAATATACCTTAATGCCGACCTGCAGGCCGGGTTTGAACCTTTTACTCCCGAGAGTTCTTTATAAAAACATGGCCTTGCAGGACAACCCAGCCCCTAAATCTCAACCTTGCCTATTCTCCTTCCCACCCCTGTCCCTGTTCCCCACCCAGAAAGGGGTCTTTACATCCAAGTGCTTTCCACATCCAGTCCCTATACACAGTTGCCTCTCAGCCACCCCACAGGTGAACAGGAAGCATTGTCCACCTTGACGGACAGTAGCCAAACGGAAGAGGCCCACACAGACCCTAGAAGTGGCTCTATAAAATTCCAGAGTCCCAAATACAACAACATGATGAGGGTGATAGTGTCACCTGTGGGTGTGTCTTTTTGACCCTAGAAGGACATAGACTCCTCACTCTACTGGAGTGAGCCTAGTCATGGAAGGGATTAAATGGGGTCCCTATAGTATAGGACACAAGACAGTGGCCCCTTCATGCCTGAATGTTATCTTTACACAATTTTGCATAGTTTATTATACAGTTTTATTCTATTTCCTGCGTTTATATCCCCCAGGGCAGACTTGGCTTTTTTGTATTTCTCCTGGCACCTGGTATTATTCACTGAGGGACTGATGCATTGAGTGACATATCATTGTTCTCTCAAACAATCTGCTATATGGCCTAGAATTATGGCAATCTCCCAGTTGGCTTTGTGAAGATGATCCTTCCCTGACTCCTTCCGACTAATTCATTATCCTCATGCCATTTCTCTATTTCCATATCTGGTTCCTGCCCACGTCTTTCCTCCTCCTGACTTTCCCCATTCAGATATTATGGCTTAGGAGGTATTGTTTCTGTGCTAATCCATCAGCTCATAAGGTTAAGTAATGGTTACAACAACAATAAGACCTAGGTGTATCATTTTTTTTCCTAAATATTTTCAGATCAGTTATTTCTACATTTCCTCACAATAGTCCTAAGAGGTAGAGAGTGCTCCTGTTAGCCCTGTCTGCAAGTATGAGAATATAAAACATTTTCTCAAACCCACAGGATTGGTGAATGGAAGAGCCAGAATTGAAGCTCTGGTATTCTGTCCTCTAGACTTAAGTGTTCTCTCCCCTCACCCAAGTGATGGCTTAAGATACTACATTAGCTTCTGAAGCCAGTTAATAATGCTATTGTGTGGTGGGTAATTCAATACATTTCCAAAGGTATGAGTTAGAAATATAGCTGTAACTGGCTCAATGGACCAGTGATTGTGCCACTACTGAAAGTCCAAATAAATAGCTATCTCTGAATACACCAATGGTGATAGGTGCTCCAGGGAACAGGTGGTGGTTGCATACATGAGTTTATTTTTATGCATGTACTCTGTGTGTGTTCAGCCTATGGAGGAATCTAACCTTTGTTTCAGAATGGAGTACCTTAGCACTACATTTTTCTTTTTCCTGAGCACATTCAAAGAGACATTCAGTGTTCCATTCATTTGAAATGTGCATTATATTCATAAATATTTATACCAACTTAATTAGAAAGTTCTAATTGCATTTTGATTTCTAATTTCAGTAAGAATTATTTTTGTCCCAATCTTAATATCCTGAACTGTAAGTAATAGACATATAGCAATCTTTTGCAAGATCAGAGATTAATGACTTTCTCCCATGCTGTGATATGTAGGCAGATTAGCTTAATTATTTCAAAACCATGTCTGGCAACCTTCTCTGCACTTTGTGATGGAGTAACTTGCCTGAGGTGGTATGTCTGTTTCTCCACTTACGGTCTTCTTTCCTCAAGATAACTGCAAAGACCACACTATGAGATCAATATTCCAGAAGGTTGCTCCAGTAGGGCCATCTTCCTGAAGCATAACTTCTCAGAAGATGGTGGGGAATGATTTACTCCAGAGTGAGACAAAAAAAAAGTGTTTATTCTAGAAGCACAGGACTTTTCCCGAGATGTAAATGAATCTCATTTGAACACAGAGGGTAAGTGGAAGAAACTTCTAAAGAAAGAATAGTATGGAACAAGTGAAAACAAGGAGGCAGAAAATCACTAGGTATTCTTGGCACTGAGTTGTCTGGAGACTAGAGATACTGCTAATACCACTAGTGTAAGATGCAGTAAGAGCTGGTGCAAGAAACACAGGTCCAGCGGGTTGGCCCAACAGTGGTGAGCAGGAAGGACAGGGCAG
The DNA here is from genome assembly GCA_004027375.1 of Macroglossus sobrinus. NCBI lineage: Eukaryota > Metazoa > Chordata > Mammalia > Chiroptera > Pteropodidae > Macroglossus > Macroglossus sobrinus. The sequence continues at coordinate 50,280 of PVKZ01003044.1, forward strand.
GTGGCAGCACTAGCTCAAATGCCAAAAGTAACATTCAAATTTCAACCAATAGAAAGTAGCTCGATTCGGGGAAGAGAAATCTGCCAAGAGAGGGAAAGATGGGTTGGAAGGGAAGGATAGACACAGAGACATACTAAGGAGACTTATAACAACCCTTTTCACCATGATGGACGACACAGCCACAGCAGCCATATGCTGAGAGAACATTATTAAGCTGTGAAAAACGTCCCCACTTCTCCCTCACGGTGCTTGGTATATCTTCCTAAACAACAAATTGTTTATTTTTGCTGCTTTTTCACCTTTATACAAATGGTGTCATACTGCATATAGTTTTTATGGTTAATTTAACATTTTTTCAACGTTTTTGCTGAGATTCATTCATGTTATTGTATGCAACTCTAGTTCATTTTTTTTTACTAATGCATATAGTTTGATGTATACATACTCCATAATTTATTCATCTATTCTCTACTTATCATCACTTGAATGGTTTCCAATTTTTGCTGTTGTGAACTTTCTTTGTGTGTATGATTCCTGGGACCCAAGCAGAAGAGTTTCTCTAGGGCATATATCTTAAAGTGCAATTCACTTAAGTTTGCACATGTTTAGCTTTATAATATAGTGTCTATAAGATCATTGTGTTCCAAAGTGAGCATACAATTCATACACCCACCAGCAATAAATACGAGTTTCTATTGTTCTATGTCCTTGTCAACACTTTGTGTTGTCAGACTTCTTTCTTTTTGCCTGTTTAATAAATGTAAAATGCTGTCTTATGTGGTCTTAATTTGTATTTCCCTGAGAAAGGAAGTGATTGGTTTGAACAAGAGAGAGTGATCAGATGTGTAGAACATTTCTTCCAGTTGTAATAACTTAATGGGTTACCCCTCTTCGGGTATCTGCATTTTAATATGGGACAATGTCTTGACTCAAAGGAATGAATCTTAAGTAGTATACAATCAGCCCTATCACAGGTGTGTGAAAGAGCAGATGGTTTGGAAGAGGAGCAGGTTAACAGCAATTCTACAACTAGGGTGACTGACCAACTTGGTTTGCCTGGAACCGAGGGGTTTCCTTGGAAGCAGGATTTTTTCATTTTATTTTATTTTGTTTTATTATTTCATTTCATTTTATCTTATTTGTATGTATGGAGGATGGGGGGACTTTTCATTTTAAAACCAGGAAAATTCCAGCCAACAGTGACAGCTTGGTTACATTTTCACACTGCACGCATAGATGCTCTCCTACCCTGTTAGTCCTAAAACACTATTTCATGCAAGTAGCTGAATCCTTATGCACACACACACACCCCATAACAGCCCTGGCATCTATGTGCCATTTTATAGGCTGCCATCTGAAGTCATCTTATCACCTGAAAATATTGCTCCAAGACACCTCTTTGTAGATAATGTGGGGGAAGAATTTTATTTCTCACTTTTAAAGAAAAATCCAGATCACATTGCACTTTTTGTCAGTGCATTCTTCAGTAGCGATTTTATTTCACTTTTAAAGAAAAATCTGGACCACATTGCATTTTTTTCAATGCATTCTTCAGTAGCTGTTTTTCCAAAAGTCCCTATTTCCCCAGGCTGGAGAAATGTGATGTCTCAAAAAGACATCTCAGGTATGATACAGGGTTCAGGGCCAGTCTGCTGAGAGAATCAGCCACATGCTCTGCCTCTCACACAAGTCTAGAGTACCTGAAAACACTGCCCAAGAGCTCTTGATGGTGCCTGTGTAGAAAAGAAAACTTCGCAGGCTCTCTTCAGAGGCGGGGTTTCAGGGAGTGAAGGCCACAGGAAACCCTGTTGTTGATTCTTTTTTCTTGCAGCAAGTTACAGCAGCACCAGCCAACATTTGTGTCAATGGATTCTTGCCTTGCAAATAAGTGTGGTGCTCCTGGTGAGCTGGACTAGCATTTGGCAGGAGCTCAAGGCTACAGCTGCACTGGCTGCAAAAATATTTTAATACTTCCTTTCATTTGTAAATAGTGTAACACAATCAGTGGCAAAAAACAATAACAAATTAGTAATATAAATTCTAGTATGTGTAGTTTATATCAGACACTGTACATGCCATATTATTCCAAGATATGTTTTTGATTTGAACAGAGCACAGAATGGGATAGGTTGGGGGCACCACAGGTATACTTTATTTGTTTCAGGTTTTGTGATGTTGCCTTCACGTACTAAGCCCTTGAGTAGCAAAGTGCCTCTAAACTGAGCCAAGGAGAACCTATTCTGTGAATGCCTCTTTATGCAAAAATGGTCCTTCAGGTGTGTTTGAGAGCTTTACTTTATTTGGACATACGTCTCTTGGTGAGAGATGGTCATTCCTATGTGCAGCCGTGGAAAAGGAATCTGCTCAGAATCCCATTAAATGGCCAAAGTGAGTATCTCAGGAAACGGTGGGAGGATGCCTTTCTCTGTTCTCTGTGTCCACAGTGACTGGACTCCAGACAGAGGAGCCTATCTGGCCTCCCCCAGGCTGACCGTTCCCTCCTGCCAGCCCAGCCTCACTGGGTCTCCAGACAAGGAAATCCCTCACCTGTGAGCAACCACCATGTCCTCATCCTTTATTCTTTCTTCTTTCTTTCTCTCATTGGCCTTGGTCTCATGTAGAAACTGGGCTCAAACCAGTTGCTGCCTTACCAGCCAATACCATTATTGTGTATGTCCTCCTTGTCACACACACCTCCTCAGAGGGGAGGTCAGACATCTGACACAGATGCCAAGCCCTGATGACCAGCCTCAACCAGTCACTAACCTTCTCATCCTTCTCTTCTTGGAAATAAAGTCGCCCTGGGAGGCTTGCACTGGGAGCTTCCACACAGAGGATGCAGGAGCTGACTTTATCTCAGATGCTGCTCTGTCAAAGTGAGACTGAAGTTTGGGAACAGCCAACAGCCCACTCAGGGTAATCTGCAAGGCTGGGTTGCACTGCAATTGTAAGTGAGAGGATAGAAATGAAATTGATGGGCTTGAAGCTCGTCCAGAGGGCAGCTATAGGCAAAGAAACAGAATCATTGCCCTTGACCAGCAGTTCAGACCCTCAGGCATTTCTAAACACTCTGTCTGTGTGACTGTGGGTTAGTGAGTTTTCTCTTCTAATGTACTGAGGGGTTTTTTCATTAAAAGGCCTGCCTTTTATGGTGGAATTATTCTCTTATTTCTTTTCTGTTGTTAAAATATAGCTTACAGAATGGAGTAGTGATGACAATAGTCAATATCTTAGTTCAGTTGAGTTTACCTTAGCTTAGCTTAGGTTAGTTTTTAATATCTTTACTGGGCACAATAAGAGACAAAGGGATAAACTTCCATCAGTCCCCAAATTTTGTTTTAAAAATGTCCATGCAGTGCAGAAGGCTGGCAGCCATAGACCTTGAGGATTTGGGTGAAAGAGACCTGAAGTTGGCCTCACTTGGCTAAACCATCTTCAGGACAACAAAGCTATGTCAGGCACTGTGCAAAGGCAGGGATGTCCCCACAGGGACAGGCCATGTCCAACCCTCGGAGAAATAGATCCTCACTGTGGAGCAGGGTATACTCCCTTTTAGGCTCTCAGAGTCTGATGTGAGAAGCCCTGGATTCAGCTAACTGACCTCCTGGTGCCAAATCTTATTGTGTGATGTGCAGCCTATTGATTGGGCCAGCACCAACATCCAGTTTGCTTAGCACTCATTTTTCTCCCTTAAAATGGTTTACAAATCAGATTCCTGAAAACATGGTCAGCATGTCCATTCTACTGAGGCTATGCATACTGACAAATGAGGGTTCTGGAGCTCCAAGACTGGAACAACCCCTGCACTAAAGAAAACTTACCAAGGTAAATACTCTTTGGAAAGTCTTTTTGGGGTCCCAAACAGCCTTTTAGGGTCCCAGCCAGCCAGCTGTCCCTGGAGACACTTTTGTGTACCACAGACACCCATTTTCTTTCAAACTGCAGCAAAGTTCACTGGTGAATGTCACTGAGAAGGAATTTGAATGACTGCCCTAAACTAGATGAGACTAGAACTTAAACTGCTTTAAGCTAGTAAATTTGGGTTCCCTATTAGAACACTGTTTTCTTCACATGTGGGAAGGGCCACCTACCTCAGAATCACTGAGGTGCTTGTTAGAATTTGTATTCCCAGGCCCTCCCTCAGAATCTCCCAGGTAGGACTCAGGAATCAGTATTCTAAAAGCATGTCCATGGTTAGAAGGGAGGGGTGGGGATAGGTGAAAAAGGTGAGGGGGAATAAGAGATATAAAATTCCAGTTTTAAAATAAATAAGTCACAGTGATGTAACATACAGCATAGGGAATGTAATCAATGTATCATAATAACTTTGTAGGGTGGCAGATGGGTACTAGACTTATTGCAGTGATCACATTATAAGGTAGATGTTGAATCACTATGTTGTACACTTGAAACTGGTACAATATTGTATGTCAACTATGCTTTAATTTTACAAAACATCACGCCTAAATTGATTTTTTTTTCTTTACACATTCTGTTTGAAAACAACTGTCATGAAGATAGAAGACAGAAAATAGATTTTCATAAGATGGGAGAAAATCTGTCTTTCTCTTTCTAGTGCTAGCAATCTGCCTTCTTTCTTATCTTTAAAAACATGTTTTGTTATTATTGTCAAGTTGTCACCAAAACATATTTTCACCACAGGGTTATGCTCGAAGAGAGTCTGGAATAAACCCAAGTTGTTTTTGTCAGTTTGGGCTACTGTAACAAAATACCATAGACTGGGTGGCTTTAACAAAAACATTTATTTCTCACAGTTCTGGAGGCCAGGAAGTCCAAGATTAAGGTGCCAGCCAGTTCAGTTCCTGGTGAGAACACTTTTCCTGGTTTGCAGACATCCACCTTCTTGCTATGTCCTCACACGGCAGAGAAGAGAGATCATCTCTCTCTATCTCTTCTTATAAGGGCACTAATCTCATCTTGAGAGCCTGCCCTCATAACCTAATTACCTTCCAAAGCCTCACCTCCTAGTGACAGCCACTGGAGGTTAGAGTTTTAATGTGAATTTGTGATGGGGACACAAACATCCAATCTGTAGCAGGGGTCTTTCCAGAGAGTCAGGTGAAGATCAAAAGGTTCTTGAGATTGGACCCTCACTGGTCCCTTCCCACTCCTGATATTCTGGGACTGGAAGGAGGGGAACTCAGAGAGTGGCCTGTTCCATCCACCTGCCTGAGGTTCCCCCAGGTGGGCACTGGTACCCTCAGGCCTCTCTTTACGCTGACAAATTCAGTAGAGCACAAGCACCACCCATGTGACTGGGTGGACCAACAGGCGTTACTTGAATAGTGTCATGGTAAGAAAGGTTATGTGAGTTGAGAAATGAGGGTGCTAAACAGTCTCTTAGCCCTTCAAGGTTTCAGTTAGCCCTTAATCTGTGGTACCCTGGGGCCACTTGGGAGACCATTTCCATAGTGTGCAGAATGGTAGAGTAGGAAAAGAAAATTTTCTGGATTAAATTTCAGCTCAAATCACATCAATCAAAGAACTTTTTTGAACTTCAAATTTAATTGCAAAATTGAGGTGTTGAAACTCCACCAGCATAGAATTGGTGTGGGCCTTAAACAGGGTAGCATATGATAACTTCCTGGACTTCAGCTGGTGCCAGATCAAAAGTTGCTCAATAAACTTGTTCACCAAAACATTGTTCCCATGGCCTTCCATGGACTTCGTGGCCTAACCTCCACTTTCCCACCTCATATTCCCCTTGTATTTTATGCCCCTCATACCTCAATATCCTGGAATGCTAGAAAAGTCAGAAAACCAAGATAAATGTGGCCATATTAGTTCATGCTACTTGGCACCCTTACAGCACTTCTCTTACTGATGTTGTCAGTTCCCTAGGGGCCTGTGTCAATCTCCTCAGGTCTTGAATCCCTTACTACACTCCTGATTCAGCAGATGGCTCCTGTCAAACTCACTGAGAAGACAGAATGTGGACTCTTCTTTCCCTCCTCCCCTCCTTCTCCCCATCTGCACTTAAGCCCTATTACTGCTCCTTAACTAAACCCTTCCCAGCATTGCCACTGACTCCTTACCTTTCACCCATGAAGTAATGCAGTGCACCCTCAGACTAAACATTGCACACACACCTCCTCCTCAGCACAAACATTTATGCTTGGTTTGCTATAGTTATTATTATTATTTTTTAACGTACTCCTTTGTTCCTGCTTTCTGGCTTTTTTTCCCATCTCAACACTGTCATTACTCATGAGTGACCTCATCATGTCAAATCCAGTGGTCTTTTCTCAGTTCTCTTCTAATGTGGTAAGAGTATAAGAGAAATCAAAGTAGGGGAGGGCAGGAGGGTACATTTCCTGAGCAACCATGATATTAAAAGCACAAATCTGGGCACTAGTTAACTAGGACGAATGGAGTGTAAGGATTATATAGAAGGCTCGAAATGTCATGCTAAGGTGTTTGTGCTTAAGCTGGCCAGCAGTTGGAAACCTGAACAGGAAGGGCATTTGTATCAATGATCAGAGCCAGGTTTTAAAAAACTTCATCTGTGGCTGATGGTGGAAGGAGTGGAGAAGAAAGATATTCATGGTCCCTGCTTTCAAAGAGCTTACAGGTAACTTAAAAGATAAATTAACGTGCATGAAATGAAGAACCATACAAGGCATCAAGCAATCAAAAACTAAGTAGATATTAAGTGGTCTGGGACATCAGAGGAGCAGGAGGGATGATGAAGACCAGACTGATCCAGAGAGCTCTTAGCAGCAGTGGACAAACCTTGAAGAAGGACAGGAGCTGGGCTGGTGCCAGACAGAAGGGAGAGCATCCCGGAAGCATAAGTAAGTCCAGTGAAGGCGCGGCATTAGCCCATGCTTCTTCTCTCTGGAATGGTTGTAACTCAGCCCCTTCCCTTTGCAGTGCAATGGAGCAGCAGTTGGCAAATTTTAAGAGCTAGGGAATAATATTTTGGGTTTTGCAGGCCCTATAGTCTCTGTCCCAACTACTCCACTTGGCCAATGAAGCAGGAAAGCAGCCACAGACAATACTTAAATGAACAGGCATGGCTGTTCCAAGAAAATTTTATTTATGAACACTAAAACTTGTATTTCACATACCATGAAATATTATTCTTTTTTTAATTTTTCTTATAATTTAAAAATGTGAATACTATTCTTAACTCACAAACCATATAAAAACAGGTGGTGAGCAGATTTAACCTGTGGGTTAGTGGGTTAGTGCTGTGGAGGGCTAATGTGGGGCTCCTGGAGTCAGAAGACATGGGTCCATGTCTGACACCAGCATCCCCCTCACCAGATGTACACCTAGGTGTGAGTTACTTACTTCTCTGTGTCTTATATCTTACCTGCAGAGGAGATAAAGATAGCAGCATCTGTCTTCCCTGGTTGTGGTGAGGATTAAATGAGTAGGAGGTCTTGAACAGATAAAACTCACCTGGAACAACAGAGTTCAGAACATAAGTGGTTTGGGAAAAACTTGAGGTTTTGAGTTGTGAGACTTAGGATTTGGTTTAAGGTCTGCTACATGATCTTTGGAGGGCAATTTCTCTGAAGAGCACAAACAAATGCAACTCTGTAGTCCCAGACTCCATCCCATCTCACCCAGACAAAAGTGCAGCTTCTCACCTGGGACAGGCTTGCGTGTCTAACACCACCTCCTCCCAAGTTAAAGCTGCATCGTATCTCATCCTTCTTATCCCCTTCAGTGACTAACCTGGGCACTTCAAGTGACAGCCCAGGTCCTGAGAGCACAGCCCACAGGACCCTACATACTGCGGCCCCTGCCCACATATCACAGTCCTCATTCCTACACTCCAGCTACAAAAGCCTTCTCTCGGCTCCTCCAGTATGCCCAGCTCATTCATACCTCAGGGCCTTTGTCTGCTCTTGTCTCTACACCAGCCACCCACGCTGAACTCTTCAGGTGGTCTGCCTCACCCTGCAGGTCACTTCGTTTAGGGTGTGAGCCGTCGTATTCCTTACATTTGGTTCCCTCATGTACATAATACATTTATGATTTTATATTTATTTCCTGGCAAATTTGTTTATAATCTTGCTTCCACACTATACTTTAAGCTTCTCAAGGGCAGGGATAATGTCTTTTTTTACTCACCACTGTATTCCCAGAATCTAGCACAAAGTTGGGAGTTCATGAATAATTCTGTGGCTGAATGGATGGGGCCTGGGGATAACCACATGGCTCCTTCTTTCCTATGCTCTTCACCCATAACTGAAGGTGCTACCTCAACACAGGGCTGGCCTCCAAACTGAACAGATAATTTTCTAGCAACATGTGCAATCCTTATCAAGCTGAAATCTACATGGTTTTGAATCTAAGCAGAATCAAGTTCAGGAAGCCTAGTTTAATAGGAAAAAGTAATAAAATAGAAATGCCATTAAAAATGCCCAAAACTATTGTCTACAGCTTAACTACCAAAGATTGCCTGTTTCTGCTTACCTCCTACTCTCATAACGCTCTGCGACTCCCCTCGTGACCACCCCAGTGAAAACCTCCTTTTCATATCCAGTCCACACGCACTTTCTGTCTCTGTTGTATAAATCAGCTTTTCTTCCACCAATAAAGATCTCTCTTTTGTAAGAGGAGAAGATTACGTAAAAGATGGGCCAAAAATTACTACATTCTTTTTGACCAGCTTCGGAAAGTACAAAAATCTGTCAACACTCCCACATTAAAAATGTTTGTCCTCTTGCATACAACTCACAGCAGACTTCAAAATGACTAATGGAGTCTCCTTGAAAATTTCTAGGGAGATGTAAGTTTCATTGCTCAATTTGTTAATGAAAACTACAGACAAGCTGCCTATGTGATGTGCGGAATAATAGTCTACTGTCCATGCTGAGAAAATTTTAGCTGAGAAACAGAAAGTGGGATGTTTGTCTTTTTTACACATTTCAGCCAACTGAAGAGCTCTTTGGGTTCAGGGTTCAAGATAGAAAAAGACTGTAGAAATACAAAAATGAATACAGATGTAAACTGGAGTCTAAGTCACCCATGTAGATAGAATTGAATTCTGGGTCTGATGGTTTAAACTATACTATTTTCAATAAATTAGCTGCCATTATTAAATGCTGGAGACAATTTTCATGCTTGATGTCTGTGTTCATTCTTGGAAAACTGTGGCTTCCCTGCTCTGAGTGACATTATCCATTTTTCTTCTTAGCTTATCTGAGCAGAAAGGAAAAAATGCAAAGGGCTGAAATGAGAATGGGACAGATCTGTTTTTTATTCTCATATCAACCACGAGTGATTTTAACAAGGCAATTACCTTCCCTGTACCTTAACTCTTCAATTTGCGGTGGGATTAGCAATATCTGTCTCTTACTCAAGTCCCAGAAAGGCTGAGATGAAGTCGAACCCTCTTTCCAGAAACATCTTTACAAAAAAACTACTGCACGCAGAAAATTTCTCCATCTTCTGTGTTGCATCACACTTGACACTAGATTTTATCAGAAGAGTTCATCAAAAAAAAGTTAAATGGCCACTAGTTGACCATTTGTTAGAGAGGGTGTTATGCTAAGATTTCCCTTCTGCACAGAAGATACCTTCAGAGCACAGCAAGGAATTGGGCGCCCAGCATGAGGGCCATGAGTCTAGCACTTGGTGCAGACTGGGGGACGTGAATGGTTATTAGTCACAGGTTATTGTGATTAGAAATGTTTTGATTATTATAAGTGTTTTTCAGACCCCAGTGACTAGAGGAGTATAAAACCAACCAACACTCACATTTGTGGTACAAGTTATACCAGGAAATGTTTACTGATACCAGTTGGCAACAATCGAAGCCCTTTTTAAACAATGCTCCACCAAAAATAACCATATTTCAAATGCCCAACAGAATGACAAAGTACAAACAACAGTCCTGCCACATGTGTCCAAGCTTTCCTCAGCTCAGCGTTCATCAGAGCCTGCAGCAACCAAAGCAGAAGCTCACCCCAAATCTGCCCCTGGCCACTCATCCAGCAAGGAGTATTCCCCTGCAGTGACAGTCAGCTACCCCAATCTCAAACAGAGCCTAATACAATAGTTAAAAACTATCTAAAGGGGTTGAGGGTGCGTGAGTTATATCAGCAAAACCTTTACCAGTGCCCACTGATACTCAGGGAAACATGTCACAGAGAAAATGCAGTCTTGTTCTCAGTGGGGTTATAATAATATAAGGAGGTAGGGCCAAGGCATATACTAAGAAACAGCACTATGACACAGTAAGGGACTGGGGTGGGTGTGCAATGTACAATGAACGCTAGCACATATAATAATGCATTTTGCTTTATTGCTGGGTACTGAAATGCCAGGAACCTAAATGGAATACTTACTGATTGGGCCCGCTGCCACCTGGTGGCAGTTGTCTGCTAGGACTTCAATATCTGGACCCTGTGGCTGGTTGGGGCTTCTGGAACTACCATGGGGATTACGTGATTTGATGTCATTTGCCAGATTGGAAAGATTGACCAGGAAGCAGAGTACAGATTCAGGGACTCCCTCGCTGTCTCCTTGCTTCTTGAGACAGGGTGTCCCTCTTTACCACATCCCCTACCCAACCCAATGTAAGAACTTTAACCCACTCAGAGAACGTCGTGGCCACCACTGTCTCTGGCCAGCCCACCTGGCTCCGCTCAGGAAACCAGTAGATTACTTCAAAGCCCCACTGACATGGATTTTTCCAGGTGAGGTGTATCTTACAGAAGATTTAGGGAATGATTAGAGAAATCAAAGAATTACAGCATAGGACAGAGTTGTACTGTCTTTGAATGTACTCTCAGGTAACCACACTATTGCTTGAAGCATTTTGAGCAGTCTCCACCACAGAAAATTTCTTATTGGCTGTGTCTTTTTACAAGTTCCTGCTTTCAACCCGGGACTCAGGATCTCTCTCTCTCTCTCTCTCTCTCTCTCTCTCTCTCTCTCTCAATCTCTCATTTTTCTCTCTTCCTTGTTATCTGTATTGTTAGTATTTATTTTTCCCTCACTGAGACCAACTTAGTATTTTTAACCCCACCTCCCAATTAAGCTTCTGGCCTTTCTTCTCTTATCTGAAAACACAATAAGGTCTTCTGCCAAACCAACTGCCACTCAGTAATTCAAAGCCTGCAGAAGCTTTGTAGTCCAGAGTTTGTTTTCCCTTAAACATACCCACCAAATAAAATTTTTAAGCAGGAATATTTTCCACCTGCCTCCACCCACATCCTCACCCTACCCCTGAGCAGACTGGAGGGAAGAGAGGTGTGGGTGGGGGAGCTGAGTGTCTTTCTACTGGAGTCCAGTGTTTAAGTACCTCTTGCGGGAGCATTTCCAAACTCTGGGGCCATTCCTGGCAACACTTCTTCTTCAAAACCTTTCTCTTTGCCTGAGAGAGATGATCAAGAAAGAATTCGAAACAAGGATATAAGGCCCTGGGCAGATCAATAGCATCTACAGCTAACCTTCAGCATGAGAGTCAGTGCTGAGATGGGCCAGGGAATTCACCATGCAACATCTTCTGGTAAGTTGCAAGCCTGGCTGCAAATAATTGAAACCATCCCTTGACCTTTTTAAGAAATGTGCTGATCTGGAGATATTTTATTTTTTGGAACTAAGTAAAATAACATGAGATTTGTACTGCTATAATAAAAGATGTACTACAAAGCCGCAAAAATTGAGATGTACAGAGCTGGCACCAAAAAGGAAGGCAATATCAAAGAAATAGAACAAAAGCCCAGAAACACAGCCAAGTATATGTGTGAGCGTATAAGGTACAAGTGCAACTTCAAATCCATGAGAAAGGATGGCATATCTAACAGTAGTACTGGGAGAATTGTAAACAGTTATTGGAGAAAAAATGTGGAGCCTTTTCTCATGAGATTCACCAAATAAATCCCTGATAGACTGATTGTTAAGTGCAAATAATCAAATAAATAAACCAGGATGAAGTCTAGGCAAAAGTTTTCATGATTTTGGTCTGGGAAAGGCCATTCTAAGAATAATATGATAGAAGCCATAAAAAGGTCTTATAAGTTAGTAAAGATATATGAACTCTCTAAATGTAAACTGAGTAAATTATACAAGCAGGTGATTCACAAAAGACGAAATGACAATGACTAAATAGCATGAGTATAAAATTTTAATTGATAGTGAATCGAGGATATTAAATGTAAAGTGGGGAACCATGTATAAACTATCATGCTGTCAAAGACTAAAAGACACACTAATGCCCAGAGCAGCCATGTATAGGAAAGGGAAATTTCAGAAAGCGCTACAAGTGCTATAGATTGACATATATTTTCCGAAAAGTGACAACATACACCAAACCCTTAAAAACACTTTAAATTTAATTCTGAGCAGTTAATCCTTGACAAATAACAATAAGAGCAAAGGCATATATTTGAATATTAAATTATGACATTAAACAACTATCAAAACATTATAAATAACTCAAATATTCAAATTAGAAGACTGGCTAAATAACTATATGCCTCCATAAAATAGAAAACTTACAGTCATTAGAAACTTTGTCATAGAAATATATTTATTGACATTAAAAGATGATTGTTACATAGCACAAAAATTTTAAAGTAATCTAAAATGTGCTTATGTATGTACAAATATGAGTGTGTATACAGAAAGATATAGGAAGGTACTAATCAATTTTATTAGAATGTATTTCTAAGTGATGGGATTATAGAAAATTTTGAAGGTTTTCTTTTAATGCTTGTCTATATTTTTAAATCCACAATGAATAGATTATACTTGTAGTGAGAAAGCCGTTGATTAAAAAATGAAGCGAGAATCGCTCAAGCCTCCAGGCTCTCTGCATTGAAGCAGATGCCAGCACTCTCGGGAAGCTTCCCTGGTTTGCTTGACTGAGAGTCTCACTCTGCAGTCCCATTACTCTCCATGTACTTTATAACAAAATACTTAAGATACTCAGGTAATTTAAAATTTTTAAATATATTTATATATTGTTATACTTTATATATATTTATAAAGATCCCTGACATCCCTTCTCAATGTCTCTCTGCCAATGTCTCGTGTCACGCTTGTGTCTCCTGCAACAGACTGAACTCCTGGATGGAGATCAAAGGGGAAGTCTCCTTCATGTCCCTGGCCCCAAGTACAGGTCCAGGTATATAAAAGGTGCTGAATAAATACTTGCTAAATTTATCAATCAGTAGGACTGCCAGGGCTTTGAGATTTGCCTCTAATGCCTGGAAGTAAAAATAAACCAAGAAATATAGGAGTTTTGCTTTCATTTAGTACAAAGAAATCACATTTACCAGCAGAGAAGACAATTTTTTGCAAGAAGTAAAAACTCAGCACCATTCTCTAAGACAGCCTGAGGGTCACTGGAAGTTTAGGAGGATGAGGCTGCTCTTTACACATCAAATGAGGAATGACCCAAGGAGTCCAAAACACAAAGTTAGGGCTCAGGGGAAGTGGCATCTTAGTCACTTCAAGTTTGGAGGACCATTCCAGGAGGTAGAAATAGCTTGTTGCTCACGATCTAAGATGAAATAGGCCACAGATTTTTACTCATTTGAAGAGGAAGTAGTACATCAGTCACAGCTGCCAGCAGAAGACTCAACAACAGTGACTCAGCCCCAGCTATGTGCTTCAAACTTGAACTTGCATATGAATCACCAGATAGTCAATCTTGTTAAAATGCACACTCTGATATGGTTTGTCAGGGGGAAGCCTGAGTTTCTGCATCTCTTAATAAACTGCAAGGTGTTCCTAATGGAGCTGGCTTTATAGCTAGTGAGCAGCATGCCACAGGGGTATTCAAGAAAAAGATGGACGATTATGGGTATCGTAGAGAGGGCTTATGCACTGATTGGGATCTGGGATTACACAATGTTCTTCAACCTCTCTGTAACAGCTGTAATCTCCCACCACCACCACCACCAAATAAAGGCACCCATGGAAAGCCAATACAGGAACCCAGCAAAGCCAAGCAGTCTCGCAGAGTGAAGGTAGAGAACCCAGAGCCCTGCCCTCTTGGCCTCCTCTTCCCCTACCCCACAGCACTGAAAGTCTCTATAAGGTTGATTAGAAAACACCTTGGATACTATTTAATAAACCTATCTATCTTCATTAAAATGCTGAGGATTATTTCAGGAACTGGAACTGTTGATACTTGGACAATGAGTGACTCCATCTAATGAGCCCTCAGCAAACCTGGATTAGTGAGCATTAAGGTGTTAAGGCATTAAGGACAGGGGAATCTGTAGGATTTGAGGCTGCACTGTTCCATATTCAGCAAGTTTATCCTGTAAAATGTGTCAAGCCTTATTAGCTGCTTAGAGGAGTGCACCGGAGGGAACAAAGACATGAAGCTGTTCCTCGCATCTTCCTGCTGAACGTACTGACAAGTCCATTGGCAGGAATTATTGACCGAAACCAGTGTAATTGCATCAAGTGAGAACCAAGCAGTCCCTTCTGTTGCCATCTCTTGCTTTCTCTGGCTGACTTCTGGTGCATCCTGGACCCTTGATCTCTTCTTCCAAGGCGGATATTAATTTTGAGAATCGATAAAATCCTGCCTAGCAGGAACCTAGGGAATATCAGATTTGAGAGCCAAAGAAAGCATGGAGCTGCACGAAAGAGGATTACACTTGCTTCAATGAGCAGCTAGCTCTCTAAAATAATGATTTTGGCGAAAAATAAAAGAACAGAGTTACCTCCAATTAAGCACAAAGACATGGTAAAATTTCCCTTAAAACGTGTCAAGTGAAAGAAATATATTTATTTTCATATTTTTAATGATTCATTTAACCTATAATGATTTAGAATTTTTGATAACCTGAATGTTGTTTGGATAGAGTATTTTCAATTTTTTTGTAAAAGGGGTTTATCTGACCAAGATTTAGGAGGATGTATTTAACCTTTGATCCTGTCTAAGGATCCTAATGGAGCCCTATCCTAACTTATAGGGCTGTTTGTTTTATTATTTTGGAAGGGGTCGTTACTGAGGAGTGCCTGATGGGAGCAGAAGACTACAAATTGGGAGACCCAACTCAGCTAAAATGTTCCTTTTTCAATTAAATTTGACTAATTTGGATAAAATATATGTAAAATGTACTATTTTACATCCACAATATTGTGCAACCATCACCACTATTTTTTTCTAGAACTTTTTCCATCCCAGTTTCTGTATCTATTAAACGACTCCCATCCTCTCCCTCCAGCCCCTGGTAACCTCTAATTTATTCTCTGTCTCTGTGAATCTGCCTATTCTAGATATTTCATATAAGTGGAATCATACAATATTTATACTTTTGTTTGGCTTGTTCACTTGTAATGCTTGCAAGGTTCATCCATATTGTAGTATGTACTAGAACTTTATTCTTTTTTAAGGTTGAATAATATTCTATTGTATGTGTACATTACATTTTGTTCATCCGTTCATCTATTGAGGGACATCTGGGCTGTTTCTGCCTTTTGGCTATTGTGAATAGTGCTGCTACGGGTGTTGGATTAGTTAGTTTGGATATGAAAGACACACTAGCAGGAGTTATCTCTAGAAAGTACATGGGGAGTTGTTAAAGCGACTAAAAAAGAGTGTTAAAACACATGTTAGTAAAGTCATAAAATCTCAAGCAGTAGTGTTCCAACAGGCTCATGGACCTTGGATCTGAAATATCAGCTGTCAACACTAGATGTACACCAGAATAACTCGGGCAATTTCCCAAAATATGTGTTCCTCTTCCCATACTCAGGCCAATTAAATGAGTATCTCTGAGCACTGATCATTTTTAAAAGTTCTCCCAGTGATTTTCATGTGATTCCGGGGCTCAGTGGAACAGAGTTTCTCAATCTGAACCTGAATCAGCAGCATAGCCTGGGAACTTGTTAAAAATGCAGATTCTTAACACCCCAGACCAGCTAAGTCAGAAACTCTGGATATGTTCCAGCCCTCTGTGTTTGTACAATCCCACCAGGTGATTCTAAATCAGTGCCAAGTTCAAAGATTACTAGTCCAAAGTAAAAAGCATGGCTGACTTGTTTGCAGTATCCTCCCCTCATGTCCCTGACACTGACATAGATGCCCAGTGCTCGGAGGCAGTGCCCTGCCAAACTCAGCTAATAGGTTTTATCACCAAACAAATATCAGTCTGCATAAGATGAGGCTGTTCTTACAGAGAGAAGTAGGTGCAGCCTGGAGGTTCTCAGGGTCTCCCTACCTGCATAGCCACTGCTTTGATTGCAAATGGTGTGTACAAAAACCAGGAAGGAGGCTGAGATCAAGTAGAAAACACAGTATTCAGTCATTGCCATGATGGCTGGAGAACCCAGAGGTTCTCAGAGAAGGTGACAATCCAGGGGAACCTTAAAAGCCTCACAAGACTGGAGCAGCACAAAACAGATGCGCTGAGCTCCTTGTTTTAAATTTTGAGGTTTTGCAAAGCAGTTGAAAATAAAGTATGATTAACGGAGAAGTTGAGTGAATAAGTGAGTTTTCCTTATCAGAAAAAAATTACTGTGGAAGGAAGCATAAACAGAGTGGAAGAAAATATCATGGGGTGACTTTTCTACAAGAAGCTGTTTTTGAAGTCTGTGTTCTAATCCAAGCTCCTCTTTTTACCAGTTAGAACTTAGGCAAGTTAATTGAATTCTAAATTTTGGTTTCCTCCTCTACAAAATGGAATCACGATGGTACCTGCCCAATCATTTGTTTATAACATCAGGATTGAATGTTATAAATGAATGCTATAAATTGAATGCTAGTAAAATGCTTTGCATTGTGCTGGTCACTCAATGAGATCTAAATCCCACTTCTGTTATGAATACTATCACTGACATTATTATTAGCCCAGTGACCTAGAGTAAACCCCTCAAAGTATTAGCTATTATTATTATTACTACTACTACTACTACTACTACTACTGCTACTACTACTACTAAGAATGCTGAGCCCCTCCATTTAACTCACATCAGGGGAAAGAGCTATAACTAGCCAGACATGTCGAGGGTCCTCTGAGAAAAATATTCTTTCTCAAATTCAAAACTTATTTGAATGTCCTACCTAGAAGGAGCCGTGCCTCAAACAGAACAGGATAAGTTATGCTGTTGGAGCAAACTTCAAAAACTTCATTGCAAAGGATTATTTCTCACTCATGTCTCAGTGAAACTCAAGTCAGTTGGTATCTATCCTCCAAGTGGTAACTCAGAGATTCAGGCAGCTTCCATCTTAAGATATATTTTTAAGAATCAAATTTAGAAGTTGCTTACACTTTGTGGCTTCCTCCTACTGATCCTAGACTAAGATAAGTCTTATCTCTCTCCTCTAAGGTAATTATTCTTATATCTGTGAATCCATTTGTCACATAGAATGGATTAGGGCTCATCAACCATTGTAGTGGTCTCATCTGACTGTACTAGCTGGTCTACATCCCTGCACCAAAATCAAGCCTAAGTGTAATCTGAAAGATATTAACTGAGTGATACAATCACCTCCTTCATTCTAGAAAACATACTTCTATTAATGAAGCCTAAGGTCGCATTTTTTTTTAAGGGCGAGTGTCAACAATTGCACTTAACACCAATTAAAATTTCCTTAGGTATATAATGGATTCAGTTCACACTCACCAATGTTTATTCTTCTCTTTTCAATCCGAGCAGGAATCTCCATTATGAAAAATGTTCACAAGAAAAATGTGTTGAAGAGGTTTGCTTTCTCTGGTTTATCCATTCATGTATCTCCCACTCATCCAATGCAGGTGGCAAGCCTCGCTGAGGTGTGTCTTATCCAAACTTATTAATGGAAAATGCTGAAAACGGTAGCTGCAAGCCTTGATCACTGTTATTTCTTAGACTGACTCCTCCCATCCACTTCGTTGCAGGTACCACGTTTGTGTAACTGTGCTGATCTACTTCCTCCCCCTGCTGGTTATCGGCTATGCATACACCGTAGTGGGAATCACACTGTGGGCCAGCGAGATCCCCGGGGACTCCTCTGACCGTTACCATGAGCAAGTCTCTGCCAAACGCAAGGTAAGGGACAGGCAGCATCTAACCCACCCTGGCATAGGTGACAGGCTGGCAAGCTTATGGGCCCCAGAGCCTTAGGAGGCACAGAGGCAGTGGGCACAAAACATCCCTGGGTCTGGGGAACTGCAGAGGGAACAAGAGGAAAAGGGAGGAGAGGGGATCTTTTTTCAGTGTATTTGTAACCTGGACCTGCCTGTACAGGCGTGAGCCATTTTGCTCGCACCTTAACAGTAATTGCAAACTGTAAAGCCATTAACGAGCGGGCGCGCGCGCGCGCACACACACACACACACACACACAGTATTTAACTATGAAAGCATTGAGGAGTTATTCAGTCATCTTTTTGTTAAAGTTTGGCAAAATAATACATTCACTTAGTCAGATATCAAAAAGTATTAAAAGCAATAATATAGTGACAGAGAAGATCAGGGGTGGGGGAGGTTCGTCTTGGGCGGAGGTCTGCCTATAAAGGGACGGCATGAGTTTCTTTGTGGTGATGGAGCGGTTTTATATCCTAATTGTGGTACTGTTTCCACGCACCTATTCATACAATAAAATTTTGTGGAACTACACAGCCCCCAAAATGATCATGTGGAAAAACTGGCAAAATCCAAATATAGTCTGTAGTTTAGTTACTAGCACTGCACTGCCCTAATGCCAGTGTCCTGGTTTCCATCATGCGGTGTACTTATGTAAGATTATATCACTGGAGAAAATAAGGAACTCTCTGTACTATTTTTGCAACCCTTTAAAACTCTTAAATTATTTCAAAATAAAAAGTTAAAAAATATTAAGAATCTAACCATGAAAAAGCTCCCTCCTTTTTAGGTGCTCCATCTGCCTTGTTCCCAAGTACACATGCTCATGTATTATCATGACCACTGTTTCTTATTAATCCTTCCGAATACTGCAATGCATTTATAAGCCAAATAAACATAAATTTTCTTTCTTTTTTTACACAAATAGTAAATATACACTTTCTGCCCTTTACTTTTTTCACTCAACAGTATCTGCAAGACCTTTAAATTTTAATATACAGAGAGATTCTCATTCTTTTTTTTATTTTTGGTACCCCTTTGCATAGTATTTCATTGTGTGGAGACCAGGTAGTTCTTCACTGATTTATTGATTGTGAGAGGGAAGGGGTACATCACCCCACTGTAAATCCCCTTTAAACATCTGAAGCTCCCTTGATGCAGCCAGCCAAATCCTGTTCCTTGTCCTTCCCTCCCCCTGAGATTCCAAGCAAGAAGGCTGCCCTAGCTCACCATTTCTCCCATCTGGTGCTTCCCCCCTTCCCAGGTCTTTCCCTCCTGAACCACCATTCCTCTGGTCTCCTTTGTCTTCTTCAGTGACTTCCCAGAAGAATGATATAACATAGTGGTTCTTGAGCATGAGTGTGCATCAGAATCATTGGAAGTGTTAGTCAAACACAAAATTCTGGGTCCTACCCTCCAAGCTTCTGATTCAGTAAACCTAAGTGTGGTCCAAGATTTTGCACATCTGACAAGGTCTCAAGTGATGGTGATGATGCTGGTCCTGGGACCACACTCTGAGAACCACCGACATAACCCAAGTCTATTAGTACTACCTATAAAAGGTCCTTCTTTTTCCTCAAAGCAGTTATTATAAATACTTCCCACTACATGCTGCATTATGCAAAGTGAGAGAGCAGGGGAAGAAAAGTAGGCATGAGAAAAGGAGGGTACGCTGGTGGTCTCACCTGTCTCACTCTCTGACCAGGTGGTCAAGATGATGATCGTTGTGGTGTGCACTTTCGCCATCTGCTGGCTACCCTTCCACGTCTTCTTCCTCCTCCCCTACATCAACCCAAATCTCTACCTGGAGAAGTTCATTCAGCAGGTCTACCTGGCCATCATGTGGCTGGCCATGAGCTCTACCATGTATAACCCCATCATCTACTGCTGCCTCAATGACAGGTGAGAACTCCCCCACATACTTTCTCTAGGTGCCATGAAACCATCTATCTATCTAGTCGTTGAGCAGCCAACCTAAATGAGCAAAATTGGCTGTGAGACAAGAGGAAGTGGTGGGGACTGCAGCAAACGAATCCCTACATGACTCAACCTCTGCTGATTATCACCATGCAGGAATATAAGCCCAGCATAGATATTTTTTTTCTTTCACAAAAAGAACCAGAAATCTCTATTTTTGTATAATATTTTCTGACTTTTAAACACTGGCAACTAAGTCAGTGGAGGTTGGGGTGTGGATTTAAAAAAAAAAAAGCATCTGTGATTAATGAGTATAAAGGAGGTTCACTAGCTGGATCCAGTTTGTGGACTGTGCGTTTACTCACACTGCCCTAGGGATCCAGTGCACGGGGACGGGACTGTGTGTAGAAACAGAGACAGAGTCAGAGAGAGACATATCAAAGGGAGGTGACTGGCAGAAAGTCACCCTGCAGGCAGGGAGCTACCTGAAGGATGTTGAATTGACCCAAAGTTGGCTGACTCCACACCAGCAGAGGCAGCATAGTTCAGCAGCTGCCCTCAATAAAGACATATTTTACTTGAACCTAGGTTCTAGTCCTGGATTTGACCTTAACAGCCGACCTTTAAATCTTATTGGCCTTAGTGTCTCCAGTTCTCAATTAATTTTAAAAATAGTAACACAAAGTCACACTTGGCTGTGTCCATGTATTAAAGAGCCAATGCAGTGGTAGGAACACCCTCTGAAAGCAGGTTGTCCCCAGGGTCACCTCTCCACCTGCTCTCTCTGCAGGTTCCGGGTGGGCTTTAAGTACGCCTTCCGGTGCTGCCCCTTCATCAGTGCCAGCGACTACGAGGGACTTGAAATGAAATCCACCCGGTATCTCCAGACCCAGGGCAGTGTGTATAAAGTCAGCCGTCTGGAGACCACCATCTCCACAGTGGTGGGGAATCACGAGGAGGAGCTGGAGGAGGGCCCCAAGGCCACACCCTCATCCCTGGACCTGACCTCAGATGGCTCCTCTCGCAGCGACTCCAAGATGGTGACAGAGAGCTTCAGCTTCTACTCCAACATGCTCTCCTAGACCCCAGCGCCTTCAGCAGAGGCAGCCACCATCGTCTTTGTCTTGTTGCACTTCATGCATGAATAATTTCTTGATCTGGAAACCATCAGAAACACTCCAACACTGGGGCTTGTGAAAATGGTCAGAATGGTTTAGGAAAAACATTCTATCCCAGACTCAATAAACTTGGATTCTTCCCTGTTTTTGCCACCCCCATGCTGTGTGACCCAAGGCAAATCAGTCTCTGAGCCTATAGGATGGGAAAACTGGGTTCAATTTTCTCTGCAATTCATTCTATGATTCTGGAATGAACTTTGGTTGCATGTGAGCACTCATTTCAAGATGAATCCTGCAATGCAGCAACAGATCCAACTGATCTGTTTGCCTATAGCCTCTGTCTTACTTCAGTACTCTCATTCTCAATTATGTTCAGAACATCTTCCTTTAGCTGATAGCCTCTTTCACTTGATAAGCTAAACAAAAGAATTAATGAAATAAAAATCTGAATGAAAGATTTAACCCCATCTTATAAGCTCCTGTGAAAAGAAGACAAAGTATACCTTTTGGGCATCTCAGTATTTTAGGATATTTAAACATCATGGGGTTGAAAGTATTATATTCATCTGCCTTATGTCTATGACCCCAGGGGCTGTCCTGAGAAACTGATGCAGGCAGAATATAGCCATTGATGCCAACTAATGTCTGTCATGGACCAAGAGTCAGGAGAGCTGCACCATCTCTAATTTGTCTGAGACTCTTTCTTTCTTTGTAAAACTGTGGGGCTGAAAACTAGATCATCTAAGTGTCTCTTCAAATTTTAACATTCAATGGTTCAATGATTGCATGAGCCTTTTTTGTTTTTTTTTTTTTTTTCATCAAAAAGTGGTGGCCTCAAAGAACAGGAGCAGAGAGTCTAGTGACTTAATACTCAGCTCCTGGAGAAATAGCAACTGCTAAGACCATGTGTCAGTACCCATATCAGACATTCTCTGATTTATCCTAAAACATGAGTACTTTTTTTCTCCCAAAAGGTTTTGCCTTTACAGAGCTGAGAACTTGATGTCAAAGACTGCATCTCTCCATCAGGCTAAGACTGCTAAAGATGCCATCAGGAAAACAAACTTGTGGGCTCCCTGATCTGGCCTTGTGCATATCCTAGGACAGGGGTACAAATCCATTATCTTAGCTTTACGCTAGCATCCAGCCTGTACTCAGATGCCCAGTGAGCGAGGGGCCTCTGGGAAGAGGCTACCTGACACCTTTCCATCACACTCTCTGCATCTCCCTTCCCTGTCCCCATGGCTTTGTTGGCCTCTTGGCTATCAGAGCTGAGAAAACACACCAATCCTATAGAACAGTCCATTGACTGAGAGCCATGAACTTAATGCTTCATGTCCCAACACAGCTTCGGAGTTTCCAGAAGGTGAGCATGCAGTTCCTTTCTGTTCCCTAGATCTGCACTTCATCCTGATGTAGTTGAAAGCAGAAACCTCATGCCACATCCATGAACATCCTCCTCGTGGTTTGAAGAATGGATGCATGCATGCTACACTGTGGTAGAAGGGGAACACCACTGCCCACAGGGTTTACAGCCTTTACCAGCCCCACTGGCTCTAGCCCTACCGAGGTATGAGCAGGACTGGGGGGAGTCATATAGCAACAATACAAGCAAGAAGGACCTGAGTACCATACTCTGCAAAGCCTTGTGGGAAGGAATAAATAAATTAAGTAAAGCCAGATCAATGAAGATATATGGTGGAAGATACAATTTAGAAGCAATGAAAGTCAGAGCCAAAAGCATTAGACATACTTCCAATGAGAATGGTGCCAGGCATGGATGATTCACTTCAGAGAGATATAAAGAACCAGCATGATTATGAAAAGCACCTAAAAAGAAAGTGTCAAGGAGCCAAGACATCTTCTCTGTGAAAGAGGTTAGAGCTGAATACAAGAATTATTGAGCGCCTGCTCTGGACTTGGCCCTGGGCACACACAGGTCCTTCCACTCCTGAGGAGCCTACTGGACTGGCCATTTCTAATTCACCAATCCTAGTGGGTCCAGGCTGCCCAGCAGGCATGGAAGCAGCTGAGAAGTGATTCTCCCAGAAATTCTAAAGACACACATTCAACATGGGTAATCGAGCCAAGGGCTGAGACCTTCAGAGAACCTTTTGCAGTGAGAGTTCTCTGGGATAATTCCAGGGGACCTAGCAGGATATGGTTGGACAGCATTGTCACTGCAAATAATTAGAGGGTGTATGTGATGGTACTGGGAAGTTTCAAATATGGCAAAATATCCCCTCTGAGCAAGCCCAGCAAGCCTTCCTCTGACCCGCTCACCAACACCCATTTAACTTATAAAAATGTCATCAGCTCCCGTGAGTGAGAAACATCACAATTTGCACTGTGCATGGGTCTCATTCTTATAGAAATGTGTCACCCTGTGTTTATCGCCTAAGCGTTTTTCCTTGGTGTACTATTCAGTAGTAATAAAGTCATCATGGGGCCAATCTTTGTTATGTTACTTCCAAAATGTGAAATCCAGTTGTTGTCAGTATATTCTCAGTATTATGCCAATCTCTCCTCCTCCTCAGTCTTTCACAAAGAGGAGTTCATGTCTATCGTGGACTCACAGTCAATCATAGTAATTGAGGGATGGGGAGGGGGACCTTTATGAGAAGGACCAAAGGGCAGGAGTCCTTGTCCTCCTCCCCACCCCCACCAGAAACACCCTTTTCTGGAACACCCTTTTTCTAGGAAGAACTGAGGAGACTCTTAGGAAAATGGGAGCTGGCTTCAGTTGACCTGGGGAGAACCCTATAGGTGGAGCCAGGTTGTTCCTGAGGTTTCCATTGGCCAGCCTGGGATCCTGGAAAGAATTTCCATACAGAAATAAAGTACGTGTTTGATTATATCATGTTTCTGTCTCATCTCCATACTGCACAGGAGGTGGAATGGGCTGGTACTATGAACCCTTGTAACCTGCATAGTAAGAAAGATGAAACTCAACACTCAGCAAACTCCTAACTCTGTGACTAAATGAGATGTGGGAACTGTTTCCAGATGGGGATCTGGGAAGGTAAGGTGGAATTGTGTGAAGTGACCAATGATGTCACCTTCGAAAAGAGCTGTATCAGTTCAGGTCCTCCCAGAAGCAGACACCAAGACAGAGTTAGCAGTGCAAGAGATTTACTGGGAGGGGGCCAAGGGGGGAGAATACCTGGGAAAGATAAACAAAGGAGGAAACTGGAGTAGGCAGAGGAAGCCTGAGACCATTCTGCAGATCAGACACCTGTGAAGCGAGGGGCAGGGGAAGGGTGAGCAGGAGATGACACTATGGTGCAGCTCTGAGAAAGTCTCAGTTGAACCCAACAGCACCTAAAGGTGCCCACAAAGAAAGCCTGTATTGGCATCAATGGCCAGGCCTGGTACTCCAACATGCTGGGTCACTAGCTGGGAGCTCTCTGGGGAACACTCTGATGGGTCTGATTTGAACACCTTGATGGGTCCTGAAGGTGCTGCAGCTGGCGGCCATCAGCTGATGGCACTCCCAACACCAGGCCTCTCCTGAAGGGAGGTCTGAGCCAGGATTCTCACACCTGCCACCAGAGCTTTGATCAAGGCCCCTGTGTTTGGGAACCATGTCAGGAAACCCTTGGCAGGATTTGAAACTTTAATGATAATCTCTGTCAGCCTTGCAACCTGCATTCAACTTCTTGGGCCACCCTGTGCCACCTCACCTCTCAGGCATGTGCCCTCAAAAGAGCAATGAGCAGATGTTCGCAGACTTGCAATGACAAAGACAGTAAAGGCACTGAAAGAGGGAGCGATCCAATATACTTTGTATTAGAAACAAGTAATAAAGATGTTTCTGTTTATACTAAGGCAGCTTAAACTAAGGTGCCTAGATAAGCTTCTGTGAATCCACAAATCCCCTACACAATTCCCATAAATCATATGCAAAACATTGTGTGTGTGAGCATGTGTTTAAAACCTCATTCTCAGAACTCACTCACCCTTGGCTCTCCAGAGAAAGAGAGAAATTAAGCTATTTATAGGAGTAGGGTAAGGATCTATGAGACCTTCAGAGCACAGTAAGAGGTAGATATGCCCAAGGAGAACCAGAGGGGCTGCTGAGAAACTGGAAATAGCTTTGGAACAAGATCACAATTCACCTCAGGCTCCTGGAGAAGTTAAAGCTGTAGAATGTCATTAGAGATGTTTGTGACCATAAAAACACCAAATTTATAATTAAGGGGTGTGCTCACTTTTCTCCATGGGAATGTGAGTGTTTGTTAGCTGAGGAAAGACTAACCTTATTTATAGACCAACAAATAATGCCAGAGTTGGAGTATGAACATTCCTGTGGAAATGCAAGGATGTTTTCACTTATTTCTGTAGGCACGGGCTACACGCCAGGGACACTTGGCCTCAGGAGCCACCCTGGCTTTGGTAATAGCCACCCCCCTGTTCCAAGGGCTCCTCAAGTCCCTTTCATGGAGTACATAACCTCCTCAGCTCTGGAAACCAAAAGGGGGCATTTCAGTCAAAGCCCCAAGTCGAGGTAAGCAAACTAGTATATGCCAAGAATGTCCCTCTCCCTCATCTTCAGAGGTGATGAGAGCATCTGACTGCTTTCCTGGACCCCATGGGCAAAGTTCTGAGACAGCCTCATGTATTTCTCCCCAGGTCAGGAAAAGAGGGAGGACAGGGAATGAGGCCACAAAAGGGCATGCCTCATGAGCTGCAAATGCAACATACAGCAGTTGCAGCCTTTGGTCCTGGCTACTGTCTCAAGCAGCTCAGCTAGCAGAGAAAAGGCTGCTAATTAGAAACAAGTGACTAAAAGAACATCAGCACTGACATGAGCCGGATGGGTGGGCTGCCCTGGCCCTGTCACTCTGGGACGTCATGTTAGCAGTATATATTCTGCCAGCTTCGGAGTTTTTCATACTGACAGATTTAAGCCCAGGTCCTCTGCGTTGTGTGCGCATGTGTCTTTTCTCTATTCTCTCTTCTCTCTCTCTCTCTCTCTTTTATGCCCAGTTTCCCTTCGTTCTCCACTCTTTAGTACAACTTTGTTCCTATCCCTGGAAACCTCTCTCCCTAACACTGCCTCTGCTGGAATCTCCAGGTTTTTTCTCCACCACTCTGGATGTCTCCTGGTACACTCGTTCATAAGTAGAGGATTTGTTGTGATAGTGAGAACCCACCATCCCTGACAAATCTCCTTTTTCCATCTCCCCAAATCTCCCATTGCTCACTCCAAGCATATGCTCACCCATACTTTCCCTTCATCTCCTAATCCCAACTCCCACTCGCCCACTTTCCCAAGTTGAGGTAACTTTCAGAGTAGAGCTCCTGACTTAGTTCCAACACTTAAAAGAAGCAGCTGAAGCCACAAATCCAGCCTCTAGTCTCAGCCAGGAGAACGGCACACTCCAGAAGGACATCAGATTACAGGGCTATCGTCTCCTAACCATGCTGACACATGGATCTGAAGAAGGATGTTAGTGTGTGGAGAGGCTGCAGCACCCAGTGCAGGAAGGAAGTGCACACTCACTGCCCGTGAAGCCCCTTCTGAGTCTGATTTCTCCTCTGCCCTCTGCTGACTCACTGGCCCACGCCCATTGCCCTCTTGTCCCATAACCACCACCTGGAGGAGTACTTGTTTTGGCAGAAGTGTCCTGTGGTGCAATAACTATTCCTTGAAGATGGCAGCCCCTGGGGCTAGTCCAGATAGTTAAACACAGATGCTGTGAGGGACGATTGTAGACATGGGCCTGTTTTGCCCTCAGAAATTTGAGGACAGTCCAAACACATTCTCGAGAAGAGAAGCAGACCTTTTTCAGTTTATTTTATACCTACAAGGATTTGGCAGCAAATAATTCAGCTTCATCCACTGGGCATTTGCTTGGCACCCATTATGTGGCAGGAGCTCTGCAGCGGATTTGCAAATATAAATTTCAGTAATAGCATGTGGTCCTTGCCCTCAAAAAGTGCACAGTCCAGAGGGATAATCAGCCATTCCACAGCCCAGTGGGAGGACGTTCCAGGAGGCACTCTTAATGTCACGATCGTCGTCGTTAAAAGACGATGAGGGCTTATGCCCGATGTTTTCCTCAGTAGCAATGCACACACACACACACACACACACACACACACACACACACACACACACACACTCAGCAGATGTTTGCCTGTTGCAATGACTTCCAAAACCTTCTGTTTTCTCATATCTGATGCACCTTTGCTTTCTCAGGGTTGTAATGTTCTAAATTCCTTAGCCCGTGCACCACCATCCCTAACTATTGATGATTATTTTAACTAAGTTTATTGTTGATTTTAAATCCTCCCAAATCAAAAATCTGGCCTCTCAGCAGTCGCAATGGGACCGCCGCCACCACCTCTACCGCCGCTTCTTTCTGGGATCCACTTTACGGCCCCATGGCTGCTCTCTGCTGCCCTCTGCAGGACTCTCCCTATACAAAAATGCACAGGTTGCGGATTCAAACGAAGCACTAAACTCTGAGGTTATATACACTCTGCCAGCAGGTGGGGAACTCACTCGGAAGTGGCCCAGGAGTCAATGCTGTTAGCAAGCTTTTCCTGTGCCTGGGCATTATTTGGGTTATGGATTCAAAGAAAGGAAGACGCACATTAACACATGCAGGGCCTGGAAACTTGTCATCATGAACATGTAATCATTCTGCTTCTGTTCCCGCCAGAACTCCCGATCTGAACATCATGGGAGTCGACCACAAGGCTCCACAATGGACTGCTCGTGCCCTTCTCCCTCCCCTAATTTGATATGAAGATCCTGCATTCCTAACCGTGATGAGCATCCTGCCGACTCCCGGGTGCCCCAATGCGGATCCTAACGTTCCAGTAGGAGTCGTCACAGCGGAAGTGAAGAGCAGTGGAGAGCTATGCCTACTGCGGTGGGATAAGCGAGGTAGGGGACGCAGGCTCGCAATGGCTCACCCAGAGATGCCATGCAAGATCCTCTCTTTAAGTTTCTAACAAGGTTCTCTGTTTCTTATGCTACCGCTGATGACAAGTTGTTGTAAGGTCGGCTCAGCTTCTCACCCAGGGCAACACCTGTGGGGCAGGAGGTATTTATTTTCTGTTAGATTCTTTAGGTTTAGCAGGGCCACTCTCGGCTCCAACCTAAGCTGGCCTTGGCTTTGGAGCTGTATGCCATGTCTCGGTAGCATCAAGCCTCACCTGCTTCTTACCCTTACTAGATCGTTGTCATGGACCTTCTATAGATTTCCAGTGTAGAATTCAGTCCACGTGTCTCCTAAGGAACTGGAAATAAATACTCAAAAGGATGACGAAAGTATGAGAAAGAGGGAAATTCCCCCTCCCCCCATTCGTTCTGTCAGCTAATTTCCCAGAAAAAGATGACATTCGAGGTTGCATACCAGCATGAACTCACACCCCAACCATCATCGAGACCAGACAAGTGGACAGTCCTCGCTTTTTCCCATTTGTTCCCCAAGAGCTTGAGACTTCTTTGGTCTTGGGTGTTCACATTGCTTGAATTTCATCTGCATACAAAATGAGAGGAGAGAAGGGATAGAGTAAGAGATCCCCAAGGCCCTTGTTCATAGAATAAAAGGGTATGAAGGTGAAAGTAGAAAGAAATTTATGACCAGAAAAGTTTAAAGCCTTGGACACTGAAAGAAGTACTTCTCCCCTCTCCCCACCTCCAAAGTTATAATAAAGACAATGATAAGAAGTACTACACTTTAGATCTCTTGTGCCAAGCACTTTATGTGCATTATCATGCCTTTAATTTAATGTGAGAACAATGGAACATAGAGAGTAAGTAGTCTGAGATCCCATTGCCAGAAGTGATTTTCAGAGCCACCTAATTCCAAAGCCCAAGGTCTTCGACAAAACCTCTACTGTCTCCTTTATTCATTGTGTTCCTAGGCCTCTATCTCTCTCTCAGAGGTGCCACAGCCCAGGCTGGAATGACCACTCCAAACACACTGCCAAAATGATAATTCAAAAGGTGATGTTTCCAGGAGCAGCAAACTTTCACAGCCCCATTAAATCATCCAAAAAATATTTCAAAGGGTAAATTGTCCTTGGTCTCTGTGTAGTCATCCCCACAATTAGGCAAGACATGTGGCCAAGTGCTAACTAAGATCTGAAGAGTGGTTTTCAAGGATTTCCAGCTGTACTGAATCTTGGCACACTTAACCTTGGATGTGTGGAATCCCCTAGATGTGTATTTTCCTAGAGGATAAAGACTTCTTTGGGAAAAGTTAATGTCACTAAGAAGGATAATATCTTATGTTTATAACTAATGACTTAGGTATCCACGTCCTGTCCAGAAGGCCAGACTCACCTAGGTACTGGAAGCAGGTGTGGGGGTGGGGAGACTCTGAACTTCCCGTGAAAATGTGCATGAGGGGAAGGCATCCTGGGGTCTAGTTGAACCAGAACACGGCCTACAGGATCACTGGGTCAGGAAAAAAAAGTAAGTCTAGTACTCAAGCTAGAAAATTGACAACTAGAAGAGCTGAGTCAATGGTTTCAAACCCTAGTGGATATAAAGATCACTTAGGGGGGTTGTCAAGGTCCAGATTTCTAGCTTCATCTCTAGAGATCCTGACTTAATAGATCTGTATGTTGACAAGCATATCCGTGATTATAAGGCAGATGGCCCATAGAACCACTGGCCTAAGCAAAACATAAACAGAAAACAAGTTGGAAAGTCGATGAGAATGGGTTTTGACAGAAAAGAATCAATTATAAGTAGGTGAATAACACACAGGCTTTCCTCATTTGGTCAAGGTTGACTCCTGAAGAACTGGGCTTGAGAAGTTGGATGGGACCAAACCTCAGGGTCAACGCCATAAGAGGGGAGAAGAATCCTGAGAGGAGATGTAAGAGGGGCTTAGGGCTCAGTCCACTTCACAACTTTGCCCTGTCTGAGCCTCCATTCTCAGTGCTTCCTCCCACATGCCAATAATATCACTGCAGCACTAAAAAGCTTACTGTCTCCCCCGCCTCTCCTGTTTTCGTCTTCCTTCATGCAAGTTTGCACAGTCAGAATTAAGGTACAAAATTTTCATTTTTCAGATTTCTAGTCATTCCATAGCTGCCAATTCCTGGGAGGCCCCAGTGCTTAACTGTGTCCAACTCAGGATGTAATTGTTTATTTTCCTTGAATTCCAAAACAATTCCCAGAGCATTTTATGGGAAAGTACTCAATGTTTTACAATCCTAACAATCTAATATTTTTTGCTTTTTAAATTATTTGTAACTTTCCTCTTATGACTAACTCAGATTCATATCTAAGCAAAGGAAGACGTCTACATGCTGGAGCAGTGCTTTTTATGTGCATAGTGAGGAACAGGGGAAGGAAGGTTGAAATATAACTAAGACAAAAGCAGCAGAAGTTGGATATGTTTTCTTTTTACAACAAGTAAAGAAAAGAGACTATAAACCACAACTACCTCTAATTTATCCCTCTTTAGATAAAAGACATAGTGATGTTCCATTAGATATTGTGATGACAAAGATAGCACTTGGGATGTGGTTGACAGCTGGGGTGCAGAATCTCTGGATGTTCTTTCTTGGCTTCATAATCAGAGCAGAGCTAGTTGTGAGGTTCCCTGAAACACTCTTTCAACATTTACTGAATCCCTAGAAATATTCCCTCACAGATGATGACTAATTTCCACAGAAGAGATGTTGGTGCTTTGTACTCTAGAAATAATCTCCAGGGGTCCTAGTGACAAGAAATATGAAGTTTCCTTCCATTTTTAGAGTGCTTAATTCTTCATTCATTCACTCTTTGATCTCCTAGAAGACATCAGGCCTTGTTCCAGGCATCAGGGATGCCAGGAGAGTGAAAACAATCATGTCCTCACTTGCAAGCAGCTTTCAGGCTAATGGAAAAACTTGCAAATCAAATAATCCCACAAAGGATTAAAAACTGAGATAAGGACTATTAGAGGAAGAAGTTTTCTTTTGTGAGAGCCTGTTACAAAGAAACTAGACCTAGCATTTGAGGCCGGGAAAGTCTTCTCTGAAAAAGAGAGGCCCTAAGAAGGTGTGAGAGTGAACCTGACAAAAGGAAGAAAGAGAACTTTCCAAGCATCCAGAATGGCATGGAAAAAGGCCTGTGACAAGAGAGAAAATGTCATATTTAAGGTACTGAGAAAACAAGACCAGTGCGCTTGGATAGAAGAGGGAGAACAAGTAGTAGAAACAAGGATGGTAAAGAGGGAGGCGGAGGACTTTGGAAAACCTTATGGGCCTTGACGAAAATTTTAGTCTTTAGTCTTAGAGCAAAGCAAGTCTTAGAGCAAAGATTTAGGAAGTGATGGGACCAATCAGCTTTTGGAGATCACTCCAGCTGCAAGGAGACCAATTAGGCTGTTATTGCTATGGATAAAGTAAGAGGAGAGGGGGACTTGGACTGAACCATTGGACATGGGTGTGGGCACAAGTGGATGGATTTGAGAAGCCTTTAGAAACTATATGAGAAATATTTATTTGGTGATGAACTGCACTGGTTGTGAGGAAAGGGAAGGTTTCATAGGTGAATTTGATGTTTCTTACTTGTATAACTAGTTGAATGATGACACCATTTACCATAAAAAGGGAACATTAGGTTACCAAGTAAGAGGAAGGGAGAGGCAGAATATTATGAGTTTGATCTTAAACATGTTGAATGTGAGATAATTTTGAGACATAAAAGGAGATAGCAAGTAAGCAGCTGGATATGCAGATTTGGAGCTCAGGGAGCAGTCTGGCTGAGGACATCAATTTGCAAGTCAGCTATAGATGGCAGTTGATGCAATGCACACGAATAAGCTGGCCAGGTGTGAGAGTAGTGGGTAACCAAATGCAATAGTTATTAGCTGGGTAGAAGAGGAATCAGATTGTGCCTAGAGAGATGAGGGTGCGGGGGGCGGGGGGGGTGGGGGTGTGGTATGGGGAAACAGAGAATGTGTTCTATTGGAAGCCCATGAAATAGAATACTTTGAGGAGAGGATTCTGTGATGTTGAACTCTGCAAATGAGTGGGGAAAGAGGGGATATGGAAAATGCCTAGTAGATTTAGTGATTAAAAGATCAGTGGTGGCCTTAGTAAGAACTATTTGAGTGGAGTTCTGAGATAAAAGCAGACTGCAGTGAGCTGAAGAAGGCATGTTCAATGGAGAAATAGGGACCCAAACCTATAGACTCCTTCCAAAGGGCTAGTTTAGAAGGAGAGAAAAAGAAGCTAGAGGAAATGTGGGACCAATGATGGTATTTTTAATTTGTTGTTTTCATTTGTTGTATTTTATTTGTCATTAATAGAAGAAACTTGGACATACTTCAGTGCCTCAGGAGTAATCCTTTTGAGAAGGATCAGGTGAAGTTATAGGAGACAGAAGAGACAATTAGCAAATAATTCCTAAGAAAGTGGGAAGGTGGTATGCAGAACACAGCTGGAAAATGGGAGGCAAAGTGTGAAGATGGATTAGGAGGTTTGAAAACAGGAAATGAGAGAAATTCCTCTAGGTGACAGTTCCAATTTTCTGAGAAGCAAAAAGTAAAGTCATCTGCTGGTAATGGGGCAGGAGGTTGTAGAACTAGGCTACAGGCTAAAGAATGGGGAAGCATATAGAAGATTTCAAATGATCATTTCAGATTCCTCAGAAACACTGAATTAGTTGTTCTGGGGCAGTGCCTCCAAAACTATATTTTTAACTAACAACATAGCTCATTCTAATACAGGTGGTTCAGGAAGTAGGCATTGAAAAATACTAGCCAGGATTTTGAGACATGTCCCCTTTCACATCCCCATGTGAAACACACCATCAAAAATGTCAGAAAAAAATTTTTCCAAGAAGATGGTACTGGAGTACATGACGATCTCTGTGATTCTGTGGACCCACATGGCCTCACTCCTCCAGGAGGGCTGTTTGACCAAGGCAGCTGTTGGAGAGGAAAAATTTCTCCTCTACTCTTCAAGGTTCTTCTGCTGGTCTAAGAATTAAATCAATATGAGACAGATTAACAAAGAAAATCAAATTTAATTTTGTACATACAGAGGCTCTATGAGAATATAAGGCCCAGAGGTATAAGGCAATCAAGGCCTATATGCTATTCCAAACTAAGGAGAAGAGGGTAGGAGTCTGGGACTTCAAAGGGAAGAAAAACAATTTACAGGAAAATGGAAAAATAAATGTTTGTTATGCAACACAGAGACAATGGGACACAGAAGGACTTTGAACAAAGAGGCCTTGCTAAAATTCCCCCCAGTCTACCACACTTGGCTTACATTCTTCATAGTTATCGCTGGTGATAGTGCTCCTCCTGGCCCAAGCCCTCTGTATAAATTCTTTTAGGCAGTTAATGGGGTGGAGGGTGGTGGGTTGTGTAAAAACTCTTCCTGAGCATTTTGGGCCTCAGTCGTCTTCAGCTCAAAATAATCTACATGCCAAAGTGACACAGTCTGGGGAGGCGATTCTGACCTCCTACGCAGTTCTGGAGTCATTTCTGATCTTATACAAAATTTTAAAAATTTTAATTCAGTTCTGAAGCAGCTCCACATTAACTCAAACTCATCTTTCATTCTGAGCTTAGGCCCTGGTTCTAATAACTAGGATTGTACTTTGTCCCTAGAACCATGTTCTATTGTATTTAGCCCTTCTATTCCCAGAGTTAAGAGGAATTACAACATTAACTATCCAATTTATCTATGATAATTTCAAAGTCTGACTCTCATCAAAAAGTAAGAATACATGAGTATGCATACAATTAATCTAATTATACTTAACTATAAATTTCAAGCAAGATGAATCAAAACCAAGTTTATCGAGTTTAATTTTGGAAGAAGAATAATGGTTCAAGTTTTGGAACAGCATTGTAACCATGCCAGTATCATACATCTTGACACATAAACCATGTCTGTTCATGAAGTTAAAGCCTAAAAACAGATCAGTGAACTCTGCAGAGAATACTACTTGGTTTTTAGTCAATTTCTTAGTGAACACCATTTATCCTTCAAATCTCTGATTGAGTGTTACTTCCTCAGAAATGTTTCTCTCTATCCCCAACACTAATGGAGCCCCAAAATAGGTCTGCATCACTATTCTCTCTCATTTCTCCCTGTTCTTTTCCTTCATGGTACTAATGCAATTTGCAAGAATAAATTATTTGTTTGATTGTTTTCAAGTTTGCAATCCCATTATGCTATAAATCCTGTGATGAGCCCATTAGTTTTGTCATAAAATATACACCCATTTCTTAGCATAGTATCAGCATGAAGGGCTGATTTTACATTCATTACATAAGTTCAGTAAGTATTCACTGAATGAATAAATGAGTGAATAGATAATTGGGATAGAATGATGTTTAATAGTATTGCTGTCTTTAAAATCTATTTATTCCTCATACTAAATATTTAGTTAGAAGACTCAAACTTGAAATGTGTCTCCAGAGTAAAGCTAGCAGGGGGATTTAACATTACTAGCAAGGGAATAACTCTATAATTAGGAAAAATAATTGGTTACTCTTTGTAAAGATGGATAAAATCCATTTTGAGTTTTCAATGGACACAAGGAGAACATCTCATTTATTATTAGATGGTCTACAGATGGTGATGTGCTAGTAAAAGTTTAATAACTGGCTATCTGGGAATAAAATTTTTGATAGCATTTGCTGATGTATCTGATGTAAATACTATCATCATGGTCAATCTCAAACTACCAAGAGTTTGACAACTAGCTCACTAAATTTCTCAAAAATTGACAAGGGGCTTTCACAAGCTGGTGCAGGACATTTCATCACACCACCATCACAGACATATTACTGAAGTGATTAAAATGTTCTAAGTCATCATCTTCTCTGCCATGTTTGCTGATAAAACCTTGGTGACTAATTAAGGACTTTGTCCAAGAGTTAGAGTAGATTAAACTTCTTTCTGAGGAAAAAAAAAACTGGCTTTTTAAAAAATATTCCCATAGCTCATCACTTTGAGGCAAGCAGACCTCCATCCAGGGAATAATACTGGAGAAAGTCTTTCAAATTTAATAAAATTATATCCACTACCTTTAGTCATTTGAAACATCGCAGAAGCCACATACGCATTAGAAAGTCAACCCTACCCTGTCTTTGCTGGCTTCCAGAGCAATGTGCAATGATTGCCCTCTAAGCTCTGGTCACTCCAGCAGGCAGAATGATATCTAAGCAAGAGAATCTATGGCCAGTGGCTCTCAAACCTTTGTGACTCTCACTTAGTCAAAGAAAGCTACTCTAATAGACAAAAACCATAAGGATATCACACTGAACCAAGCACATTTTGAGGGGGTATAATAGATATTAACTATAGCAATACTATTGATACAAATAGAAATCATAACTCACTGGAAACAATCCTCCTCAGAAAAATAAACTAATACTTTAAAGATCAAGAGTAGTTGTCATTGAAAAGCCCAGCAAACTTAAGATACTGCTAATGATGAACCAATAACAAGTCATCCACTTTCTGGTCTTTGTAGAATTATCAAGGTGCAAATTAGGATCCTCAGGAAATTCTAGTATTGTGTTAATGTGAAGTTTTTGAGTAACAGATTGTAGTAACTCTCAAAAATCTTCATAAGAGTTGCTAGTAAGCAACTTACTAAAAGTCTATGGAATTGCATGCCTTTTGCCTATAAAAACTTGAATTTTTGGATTTGTTCCCTGCTCATCTGATGGAGCTTCATGGCTTATTGGATGACTAAGAACCATATCTGAGAAAAACTGGTCTAGGAGATGTGCAATCAGCCATTTCTCTAGGTCCCCGCTGTCCTGTCCTTTGATCCAATGAGAGGAACAGACAAACCCACATGTGAACCACATTAGCTGTGACTCCTGTTGGCCATTTTCGCTGAGTCATATTAATGTCATGCTCTTGGCTAGAGCTGTTTTAAGAAACAACTAAATGAAATCCACTTTTGCATTTGCTATAAAAGGCACTGTGAATATTATCAATGTTAATTATTATATAATTATTATATAGCCTCATGTCCAGAAGTCACCAGGACAGAGTCTAAAGACCCTGGAAAAAGTAGAATTTTCTACCTATAGATCTGAAAACCCAACAGATAATTTTATACTCTTTCTCTTGAAGTATAACAAACATACAGAATAGCTAGGCTACATACAGATTGTAAGGCTACAGCTCAATAAATTGTCACAAAGTGAACATACCCATGCAACAACATGCAAATCGAGGAAGACCATTGTCAACTCCTAGGAAGTCCCTTCATACATGTCTCGGTCACTTCACCATCCACATCCCCTCCCCAAGGGACCACCATTCTGTCTTCCAATTCTACAGTTAAGTCCTGCCTGTTTCCAACTTTATATAAATAAAGCATACAATATGTATTCTCTCGTGTGTGCCTTCTTTCAGTCATTACATTTGTGAGCCTCATCCATGTAATTTAAGTGAAGGACTAGGTTGCTATTAGAACAGGTAGGGCCTTGGATAGAAGACATCCTAAGGACTCAAGCTTGTGTTCCAAGCGAGATGGAAAGCCAGTATGTTTTGAGCTGAGATGCAAAACAATGACAAGTTTCTCAATGATCATCCTGGCTAAAGTGTTAAGAATAGCCAGGAGGGGTGCAATGGAGATGAGCGAAGAGGCTTCAGCAACAACCCAGAGAATGAAGGAGGCTTGGACAAGGGTGGGAGCTGTGGGAGTGGGAGGAGTGGTCTGCTTCTAGATATATTTTAAAAGTAGAGCGAAGCAAATTTTCAGTGTGAGAGAAAAAGAGGGGACAATAATGACTGCAGATGTTTTGGACCGAGTTACTGGAGAATTAGAGTGTCAACCTCTGAGCTGGGGAAAACTGCAAAAGCATATTTAGGTCAAAAGGTCTATTTGAGACATGCTAAATTTTAGATGACTTAAAGTCATCCTAGTGAGAACATTGCATAGGCAGTTAGATATGTGAATGTGGAGTTCAAGGGAGAAGTCAAAGTGAAGTTAACAACCTGAAAAGCATCAGACTATAGATGATATTCAAAGCCATAGGACTATATGAAAATAGAAAGAGAAGACAAATCATGAGGCCGGCATTTAAGCTGAGCCTACAGGATGACTGTGATCCTAAAATAGAAAAGAAGGAAAAGAGATAATAATAATAATAATAATAATAATAATAATAATAATAGTGCTTAGTGATGTATGGTATTTAGTGGTATTTAGTGAACACCTACACTGCATCTGTCTCTACACTAAGCACACACATCATCACAACAGCCAGATGGAGTAAGAGCTATTTGATGTCTCCATACTACAGATGGGAATATTGAGACTTTGTTGAAGGTCTGTAAGTGGTAGAGGTGGGCTCTAGTTGCTAAGTACTATTCTATACCAGCTCTTCACAGACAGTTCAGGCAGGGCTAACATAATGAGCAAAGGTATGAAATATTAAGTGTAAACCAGACACTATTTTCAAAATAAAATGATCAGTCAACTATCACATGTAAAGACAGAATCTTGCCCGTTTTCCCCCGGCATCCTTAGGAGGCTCACGTTTTCTCAGAACTGATTTTGGGAGTAGAGGTTTGTCTTATGTTCACTCCAGTGTAGCCCAAGCCAGGTCTAGCTCTGTTATCCCTTGACCCCAGACCTAGGCCCCCACTTCTGTGTTTCTGATCAGTAAACTTTGCTCCTGATTGAAGCCCAGAAAACATGGCCCATCACCCTACACACCACAAGTGCATCTCCACATACATTCTCAAAATACTAAAACACTAAAAAACCTAAAAATCCCCATAACACTTAAGCAAGCCTGTAGTTGTAGCAGCCTTTCACTAAAAGTTAAGAAAAATGATGGGGGTAAAGTAGTCACCCAAAGGTAAACATTGGGCATCACTGTCCTATAGTTCCCACACCATCCCTAGTGAGGACATTCCACCAGCTACCCAGATGCTCAAAGCCCAGTTGAACCACTCCTTGGACTATCCCATCTCTTCTATCTCCACTTTTCTCCTCATCTAGAACACTCCATAGCCATGCTTTGTCTTCTCTACCCAACAGAAAACACTGAATATTCCTGCTACTTTATTATGCACAGCAATGTCAATGTAAATTTTATCAGACTAAATATTACCCATCTAGTCTATGGGAGGAATGGCCCCTCCATAACAGCTCAGACCCTTTTAAGTGATTTGTTTCTTACCCGCTAACAAAAGAGCCACCCACCACTGGTCATGATCCTTACCTATGCAGGAAATCAGCAGGAGCTTAGAAATTCCAGAGTATATAGGGTATTGTCCCACCTCTGGCACCAGTTCAAAATCTCAGGTGGAGCCTCCCCACCAACCATCTCTGTAAGCAAAAGAAGGTCGAGAGAATATGCTCCGCTCTTATCTGGAGCAGATTCACAAGAATATTATTGTCATGGCCACAGTGGCGGGGTAGGAAGTTTCTTCTTACACATAGGAAGGGTAAAAGGTAAAAAACACTTTATTAAAAACAAAGTAGCTACTATTTTAAAAACTAAGTGCTTTACATAGATTATTTCACCTAGAGTCCACAACATCCTTATGAACTTTGACCTCAAATCTCTCAGGTCGCCCGCTTGACCAGGAAGTGGAGCTGGCCTAGGCTGTCCTGCAGGAGGAAGCCAAAGAGCTCTGGCTTCCCTATGTAGGTCCCACCCCTCCTCACCTGCTCAGGTAGGATACACTTGGCTACCCAGGAGAAAAGCTGCACCATAATGGTCAGTTGTATATGTCAACTTGACTGGGGCATAGTACCCAGTTATTCAACAAAACACTAATCTAGGTGTTGCTGTGAAGGTATTTTGAATTCGTGATTCACATCAACAAACAACTGATTTAAATTAAGGAGGTTATTCTTGATAATGTGGGTAGGGATCATCCAACCATTTGCAAGGCCTAAAAACAAAACTGGTGTTTCTCTGAGGAAGAATGGCCTTCTGCCTGCAGACTTCAGAATCAGCTCCTGCCCAAGAGTTTCCAGCCTGCTGGCCGGCCCCACAAATTTCAGACTTGCCAGCCCACACAGTGGCAGAAGCCAATTCCTTGAAATAAATCTCTTTATATACATGTATCTATGTATACACACACACACACACACACACACACACACACATATAAATACATATATATTTAAATGTGTACACACACTCACACACACATATTCTAGTTGTTCTCTTTCTCTGGAAAACACTGACTGATGCAGGCACCCTGCTAGCTAATGTGGTTTGTTCAGAAGAATTAGCCTGAGCACTCTACCTGTAACCAGGAAAAGTAGTCACAGGAGCTTCCAATTGCTCCTTTCTTTTCTTTCTTTTCTTTTTTCCTGGCTGTTTATCATTTATTTTCCACTTGGTGCAATGGGCTAGTTGTTGAAACTATTGCCCTTCAGCAAACAGATGTTTTATTAATGAAGTGGCTGAAAGTAGAAATGCCAACCTGATGCAACTGTATCATCATCATCGGTGAGATTTTTCCTCAAATTGCTTAAAATCTTTTTACAAGGAGGCCTCGGTGATCCCATAGAAGAGCTTGGAGACAGTCTACCATTGTTGGTATTATTTATGAAAAAAGAGCAAACAGGAAACGAAATGCTTCTTCCCAGTGGTGTCAGGCCTCTCACCACATGTGGTACCTTGGCACTCCCTGTCTCTCGACACCAAAACCTTGTTCACCTCATTGCTCACCCCTCTGCCTGAAGCCATTTCTTAGGCTCCCAAAAGCTATAATTATTCCTGAGCAAGTCCCCTGACTCAGGTGAAATCAAAAATAAATTTTTTTGATGTAGTTATTTGCCTAAAGTTTAATTTAATTTTTAAAACTCTTCTTTATTCTGAGATTATATCCATTTTTATATTAATTTTTAAAAGTTTAGTTCAAATGGGAAGGTTTACTTGAAGAGAATAAAATGTTGACCACTGTGGATCAGTTCTTAGGTTATTTAGGGAAGTGAGGAGAAGGTCTTTTAAATCCAAAAGAGTAAAATAAATCATTAACTTAAGAAATAGAATTATTCTTTTTAAAAGCTTATTTAGATACTTTTAAATAGATTAGAGTATCAGAAGAAATCCACAAGAATTTAAAAGAACTGCAATAAAATAATCAAAAAGCTTCTTTTTTCTAATCCATATTTTTATTTA
The DNA here is from genome assembly GCA_004027375.1 of Macroglossus sobrinus. Classification (NCBI taxonomy): domain Eukaryota; kingdom Metazoa; phylum Chordata; class Mammalia; order Chiroptera; family Pteropodidae; genus Macroglossus; species Macroglossus sobrinus. The sequence continues at coordinate 90,432 of PVKZ01003044.1, forward strand.
AAAATAATTTTATTTTTAATGTAAAATTATATGTGTTTATTATAGAAAAATTAAAAACACAGAAAAACATAAGGAAGAAAATTTTAAGCATCTGCTATCTCAATAAATAATCTGTTATTATTTAGCCATAACTTCTGCTGACATTTCCAGGCATCTTCTTCCAGGTTCTTTTTCTAGCACATACACTAACGTTAGAAGAGCAATGTTTTGAAAATTAGTAATAGGCTTTTCTCTTTTGTCTTTCTGAGTACATGCATAATTTTTCCAAGATTTAGTACAGACGAGTACAAGGAGGGGGGGGGGAATGAGTTAATATTTCCAATACAAAAAAATAAGATTATACAGCAAAACAAAAGCCTTGTAAGTCCATTGTAAGGCTGTGAAAGGAGGATAGCCTGCATGCTTTTATCTCTCTCTTTAGCAGATCAAAGACTAGACTTCACTTAATTGAACCATAAAGATTCTTGTAGGAAGAGAGGGAGGTGCCCACTTCTCACAGGGCCCAGGCATTGTGGAAAAAGAAAGAACAAGAAAGTAAACATTTAGAGATACACATTCTGATTTTACCTGACCAAAGGAGAGAATAACGTCCTATTTAGCACTCTCATAAACCAGACACAAATAAACACAAAATTTTTTCCACTGCTTAGCTGGTAGGGGTAACAGGAAGAGGATGCAGTCACATATAGACAAAATAAAGGACCACCATTTTCTCTTCTCATTTGACATTACACTTTTTAAATATATATTTAAGAATAATACTATATACAGTTTTGTGTCTTTTTCAATTTAAATTAACTCATAACCTTTTTCTCTTGTCATTAAATATTCTTTGTAATAATTTTTGTATTTTCAGAATACTTTTAAAGTTTGTACTCATTTGCTTAACTGTCACTTTTAGGTTTCTTTTTCTAATTTTTATTATTATAAATAATTAAATGATAAGCTCTTTGCATTTCTGTTTCTTAGAAGTGGAAAGTTGAAATTAATGAATATTTTAGGGTTCTTGATAAGTTCTGCAATATTGTTTTACAGAAATATGGTACTAAAATTTACTGTTACAGCAGCAGCAGATGAATGGACTAATTTCACCAAAACCTACATGATTTATTCAACAAATATTTATCAACAGCCTATTAAGAGCTCGTTGTTATTCTGTATGCTGCAAAAATACTAGCAGACAAGACAGAAAGCCTCTCTTTTCTTAGGAAGCTTCAATATGTGATATGTCATCTAGTAAGTGCAGTGAAGAAAACTAAAAGAGGGCAAAGGGATAGAGCAGGGTTCTGGCAGCCTCCAAGAGGAAATCTTGCCAGCCACCTGTTTAATAAATCAAGTTCTATTGGAACACAGCCACCATCATCCATTTACATATGGTCTGTGACCACTTTCACTCTACAATGGCAGAGTTGAGTAATTACAATAGAGACCATATGTCCCACCAAGCCTGAAGTAGTAGACCCCAAATGTATGCTGGGCTCATACACAATAGACAGCTATTTCTTGATCACATAACAGTAGCAGGTATGTGAATCGATTGGCAGGTCTTTCAGGGACCCAGAACTGACAAAGCTTTGTTTTCTTCAACTCTTGGCTTCCAAGGCTGCTCTAGGGATTACGTCTATTCCTGCCAGCCAGAAGGAACAAAAAGCATGGTATATTTACACATGGAAGGTTTTTATGAGTCAAGCCCAGAAAAGACTTATGCCCCCTCCACTAACACACTATTGACTAGAGTCCAGCCACATGGCTGCACCCAGCTGCATGAGTTCCTGGGCTATGCAGTCCCTTTCTGCTCAGTTCTTTCCAGTTCTGCACTATGGAGGGGAAAAGACACAGATTTAGAATGGTAGAGGTGACAGCAGGCTGTCACTGTCTCAGGATACAGTTTCCAATGTCCAACAAGATTAGCAATTCATATTGTTTCATTGTGCATTTATTACATTGACACTAAAGTTGATGTATTTTTATATTTCTTAGCCACTTATAATTTCTCCAAATTTCCTGTCTTTGTATTTTTTGTTTATTGTTTAATTGAAGCCTTGAAATTTTTTAAATTGATTTTATATGTTCTTAAATGATTAAAAATCATAATCCCCATATGTTATTTTTTTCATTTTTACATAGTTTTTGAAGTTGAAATATTTTTAAATTTTATGTAAACAAATCTTTTTTCTACTTGAAATCCCTAACTCATTCATAGGTAGTCATCTGTTTCCTTCAAGTTTTTTAAGGTTTTACGTATACTTTAAAGTGAGATCCTAAATATATTACTTTTGAAAATAACAATCTTCTCAACACCAGTTATTAAATAATTCATGTCTTTCTTGTTGATTTGCAATGCTTCATTTACTACACTTTAAGCTATTTTGTGTTCTAGGGTAAAGATGTCTGTCTATTCATGCCTTGAATCAGTACCATGAAAATTTAATTGTATCTTTATAGCCTTTTTATATTATATTTGTATTTGATAAGGTGAGTCATTTTCATATGGCTTCTTTTCCAAATATTTCTTAGCTGTTTTTACTCATTTACTTTTCATAGCTGCTTCTTCTCTCATTGCAAAAGTAATACTTGTGCATTTTTATTTCAAAAAAATACAATGTGTAAATAAAACATTTTTAGGTAACTTAATAATTATTGTATTAAATTCCTTTTAAATTCCCATTAACATTTTGTGTTTATATTAATAGATTAATTTGAGAAATTAACATCTTTCCAACCTTGAAAATGCTCCTCATTTGTTCTTTTCTGGTCATTAGACATATTTTTTGGTTTTCTTCATAAAGATCAAGTACATTTCTTATTAATTTTATTCCTACATATTTTATATTTTCAATAAATATGATATTTTTTCTATTTAATTTTAACTGATTCTGTTGATATATTTTTAAACTATTAACATTGTAGCTGGCCATATAGTTTTTAAGTTGATTTTCTTAAATTTTATAGAGAAAAAATTATATCACTTGATTTATTTGTGTAACTAAACTTATAGCTCTTTTTTGTTTGTCTTCATTTTTAGTTCTTGTCTCACTGCATCCCCTAGGACAGTATTGCCCACTCCACGGTCCACAGAACCCTAGTACCCCATGAATTTGGAAAATGTTGTATACTTTATCTTCCTCTCATGGGTTCACAACTTACACTTGAGTGTTGAGAGCTATGATAAGTCATATGGTAAAGAAATCTAGTTAAATTTATTTAAACTTGCATCAATAGTGCACCTTGTACCCCAGAAAACATTTGTTAACATACCGCAGGACAATGGCAGTCCCAGTCTCAAATATGCCCATCCCACAAGCATAGGTCCTTTTAGCCTTTCCTTTTACAGTCACCACTGCTTATAAAATCATGGACTGAAGTTAGTGATTCTGAACAATAATTTCCAAACAATGTTGAAATGAGGTGGTGATAAAAAGGCATCCTTTTTTTTAATTAATGTGATTTAATAGTTAACTTTATATTTTATTTTTTTCTTAAATAAACTTGCCAGAGGTTTATGTAATTGATTGGGGTTCTTTTAAAGAGTTTATTCTTTGACATATCAATTCTATAATTTTGTGTCTTTTCATTCATTAATTTCTGCTTTTATCTTTACGATGTTTTCCTCCTGCTTTCCTTGAATATATGTTGCCCTCATCTTTTCTAATTTGGAGAGTTAGGTTCTTAGTTTACCTATTTTTATATTTTCAACTACTTATCAAAGTGTATGGGATTTAGCCAAATGCTAAAATGCTCCCATTACTACAGAAAAAAAACAAAAGTGTGGGGGGGATTAACTCATTATATTTCAGGCTCATGCTTCTCTCAATACAGAAATTAAACTTTATATTTAAAAACTAATTTAGATAAGAATAGAGAACTACTGGCTTTGGGAAACAACTTTGAAAAATAACGAGGTATTGAGAACCCAAACACCTGGATTCTCTCCAGTTCTGGCCAAATTAGAATCATAGAAAAGGCATAGAATTGCTCAGTTGAAACAAATACACATCATCAGGGCCCTTCTGGAAATAAAGGTTGGCTTTAAATTTAGTCCAAATTTGTCTAAATGATTTTAGAAGCTGTCTTCATTTGGGTTCCTCCAGAAGCCAATCCTGAAGCAAGAATTTCCAAGTAGTTTATGTGAATGAGAAGCAATCCCAGGAAACACCACTAAAGGAGTGAGCTAAGGAAGGAAGGAAGCCAATAAAAGGAGCATGATCAACAAGTTACCACTGTGGGGTTTGATTCTGGAGTTTGATTCTGCTATGGAACTCAGGAGCCGAAGTAGAGCAATGCCTCAGTGTTGACCAACGTAGGGGTGAGGAAGCTGGGGTATTTATATATACATCAAATACATACATCAAGTTGGTGCAGGGATGCTGAGATTGAGGCCACTTACAGCTTTCACAGGAAATGCCCACAGGTAAGGAATGCGAGTGCTGGCAGTCAGAAGTCAGACCAGAGCTGTCAGTAATAAGGGTGAGGAGATATGATGGGGGTGGAGAATGAAGGAAGTGTCCCAGAATGAAGGGAGTGCTCCAATAGTTACCATAGGGACATTGAATTCCCTTCCCTTCAATCAGCCATAAATGTCTCACCCAGGCTCCAATAACAACACCTGGAGATGCTTGTGGGCTAATTTGCTTTCTGGGAGACATAAAACTTTTAAACGGATTTGATTTTAGTCTAGGTGAGACTATGAGAAGCGTCCTCTGGAAACGTGACGAAGAAGGAGCAAAGGTCGAGCCCATGCAAGCTGTCCAGGAGCAGCAAAGCTGCATGGCAGCGGTAAAGAGGAAGGTCCCTCTTCAAAGTCAGGACACATCAGAGATCCCTGAGGTGGACAGGGAAGTAAAACGGGCAGAGGAGACAAATTGTACCTTCGTGGTGATTTTATCGTCTTAATAATTGTTTTACTCTTCCAGAAACTCCTCATGTTACAAGTCCCTAAACCGTATCTAAGAAAAAACCATTATCTCTCCTTGATCTAGTTCAATCTAGACAAACTTGCGTCAATTTCTTCACCTCTGGAAAGGGACAGAAATAAAAACTGCTACACATGGCAGTGGCTGTAACAACTGACTAAATGTAGGCAAAGCCTCTGCATTAATAAGTGCTTGCTAATAAAAGCAAGTAGTTCTCACAAGAATTTGCTCAGCTTAATTAGTATAGCGATCTGTTCTCCAAAGCACAATGCAAATACAGTATAAGTAAAAGAGATTTGACCCTATTTTATTGCAATTTCCCAAGAGTGAGGAATAATAAAGTCTACATTGCAGTCAGCTGTTTTACACTGATGAATTCGCTTTCTGAAATGGTATTTTGAAAATTTAAATGTGTTCCCATCAACAGCATGCCCTTTTAATAAATGTAGTTCTCTTCCATTCATTAATTGAGTTTTATAAACTACTTTCTACAGCCACAGAAGAATAGTACGGCCTCTATTTTGCTGCATGCAACTCTGAGTAGATACCATCAAAATGCTTTTCCTCTGCAGAAAGTATTTTACCTGGATCATCACCTATCTGCTTTTTTGATGAATGGCTTCCTCAACTAAAGCCCTCACATGCCAATTTGCAGTTCTATGTTTTCCTTCTCATTTCTGGCAACAAACAACTGTGTTCCCATGTAACTCCTTTCCTGATTTCAGCTTAAATTTAGAGGCCACAGGAAGACTGTGCAGAGCTGGGCTCAGTTTATGCATCACTCAAATCTGCCCACACACCTTGCTTCTAGCCCTAAAGATAACTTGTGATTGTGGAGCCAGGTCACTGCCCCCACTGCTACAGATTTGAAGCCCCACACACAGGGCTGCCCCTACAAATCAGCCAACTGCTTGGAGAGGCCAGGTCACACAAGCTAGAGTACGGTGGAGCTACACCCCATGAGGTAGGTGATTGACCAGTGGGAGACAGAGTAGGGGTTACAGCTGGAAGAGAATTACTTTTCTCTTTTTCCCCCAGATGGAGTATTTGGGACTCCAAAAATGTCCACCGAAACTGAGCAATTAGCTCTGCTTGTTAGACGCTAAGACCAGCTAAGCTATTTTTAAGTGTACAGTACAGTAGTGTTAAGTATATGTGCAATAGAGCTCTAGAGTTTTTTCATCTTACAAAACCAAAATTCTATACTCATCAAACAATATCTCTCCTTTTTTCCATCTCCCCAGGCCCTGGCACCTTCATACCCTTCTGGGGCAAAGGAAAAGTCCCAACATGGATGAGGTTCAATTTCTCTCCTGCAGCAGTATAGGGACTGGGAATTGATTTTACCCTGATTTAAATTTACAAAGTGATGCCTCTGATCACAGAACACAGTCTTCTCGAAGTCTGTCCTGTTTTTACCACTTAACAACCCCATAACAAATGTGAGGAGCACTGTCAGAAAAGCCAGGGGCTTTATGGAAAATCAAATATTTAAGATCAAGGTTTTTGTCTGCTATTGAGTTCCTTCCTTCCTTCTTTCCTTCATTCCTTCCCTCCCTCCTTCCTTTCTCCCTTCCCTCCTTCCCTCCTTCTTTCCTTCCCTCTTTCTTTCGGCCCTTCCTCCCTTCAGATGACTCTAGGCCCCTGCCAACATCTTGACTGCAAACAAATGAGAGATGCTGAGCCAAAACCATCTAGTGAAACTGCTCATTAATTTCTGACTGTTAAATCTGTCTATATTATAATTGGGACTTCTGAATCTATGTATACACAGAGCTACTCCTTCTTCTGCAAACCCCCATGCAGCCCACATGCTCTGAAGCCTCCTTCCTCTGTCAGTGTCCAGACTCCCCTGCTTGCCCTTGCCACCACCTGCTGATTGCCTGCTCCCACACCTGCATTCAAGAAGGTCACCTGTTGCTCACCCAGTAATTTCAGACCAGCTTCAGGCTAGACAAACCAGAAAACTTTGCTTCTATTGGCTGGGTTGAATCATACCTTCTTCAATGAGGTCGCAACTCCTTCCAAGTTTATCCTTCCTTGGGTGCTCTTTTTCAGTCCCCGGGTACCATATAGTTTCCTTATTCCTTATAGTGACTCTTTCATCATAGTTAATATTTGTCATACAAAATTCTAGTATCCCTTGAACTTAAACCGGAGTTTTCAGTCTCCCTCTGGATGAGAGACCATGAAGCCATCTTCTCACGTCTGTCATCCCCTGGTCACCAAGATTTGCTCAGCCAATCTGGCACATTAATCTGATGAATTTTTCTCCCTTCACCTCTCTGTGTATATCCCTTCTTTGGCCCCTGACTCAGAGCATTCCCCACACCCCAGAAAAGAACAGTGGTTAGGAGTATGGGTTCCACAACCCAAGTGTGTGGCTCAAGTGCCACCTCTGTGACCAGCTCTGTGTCTTTAGATATGCCATTTCACCTCTGTGTGCCTCAATACTTTCACACACTTAATGGGGATGATATACAAGAACCTAGGTCATAGGACTGGCAGAGGATTAAATGAGTTAATTCATGTAAGTACTTAGATTTCCTGTCCCAAAAGTGCCTGTAAGTTTAGCTCATATTATTATTCATTTTATAGTCATCTTCATAGGAGTTTTTATCATCCATAGAGATTAACTGTCCCACACATAGGCCTTAGAGTTTGACCATCTTAGTTACATAGATCCCTCATCCCACTCTGATTTGGGTACTGTATTAGTCTACCCAGGCTGCCATAACAAAATATCAGAGACTGGGTGTCTTAAACAATAAGCATTTATTTTCTCACAGTTCTGGAGGCTGGAAGTCTGTGATCAAGGAGCCAGCAAACTCAGTTTCTGGAGAGAGCTCTCTTTCTGGCTTGTAGACAGCCACCTTCTCACTGTCTTCACATGACCTTTCTGCTGTGTGCATGCGAGCAGAGAAAGGGGGAGGAGGAGCACTCCTTAGTGTCTTTTTCTTTTCTTATAAGGTCTCCAATCCTATTGGATTAGGACTCCACCCTTATGAACTCATTTGACCTGTTTTCCTCCTTAAAAGCCCCGTTTCCAAATATAGTCACATGGGGAGTTAGAACTTAAACAATTGGATTTGGGAAGAACACAGTCCAGTCCATAACAGGCACACACTTCCAGGGTCAGAACCTGGAACATGTCATCACCTGGAAACTTTAACACCAGCCATAATTTCCTGACCTGCAAGCCCACAATGCCACCACATCTATTCTCTGACTGCCCTGGATTCCTCCATTTCTCTCTGTCATCACCTCTTCTGCTTCCTACTCATGCACTTCTTTTCTCCTCTTTTCCTGGGCCCAAAACTGATGCCCATAAGCCCCTGGTCCAGAAATTTTAAGATACCTATTGCATCACCACTTCTGGGCCATCTCCAAGAAACATGTGTTTGAGAATCCACAAGTGGACTTTACAGCCACATTCTATCTCCCCAGGGATTGCCGGGATGCCCCAAAAGATGTCATCTCTTCCAGAAGGAGGCTCTCTAGGATACTCAAAGATGTCCAGCAATCCAGGAGTCCATCAGGTCCTGCCAATAGTTCATCCCTCGATTCTCTGCCACGACAGCAGCTCAAGAAAATAAGCCAAGAAGAGAACTAGTCCTCATCATCTCATGTAGCCAATAAATAGAATGGGCTTTCCAATTCCTGACACTCCTTAATTGTCCTGCTGCTGGGAAAATTAGGAATCACACTGAACATGTATCTGCCCTCCTCCCATCTTCTATTCATCTTCAATCAGCTTCTCTCAGCTTCAAGTTTCTAATATATAAAAATGTAAAAAGAGATACCTCTTAGGAGACAAAAGAACATTGTTTCAGATAATGTATGTCAAATAATATCTAGCCCAGTAGCTGAAACATAATAGCCCCTCAATGAATGCTAGTGCTTGCCCATTTCTTAACCATTCTTAGGGTATTTGCATTTTCTGTATTTATTTTATATATTGAAAAGAACATGGTAACATTACATTGGGTGGAATATTTTTAAATCACCAATAATTCTACCACCTTGCCACAGCTATTTCCCATATTATGTGTTCCCTTCCATTCTTTAATTACATGATTGTGTATTTTTAGGGCATTGTAATCAAGAATGTATATAAAATTTTACATTATTATGTGCCTATGCTACTATCATCTCCATAATTAAATTTTCATGATTGTATAATATTTTATCAAAGGAATATAGTATGATTTAATTAATTATCTTCCTATCATTGAATAGTTAAGTTGGTTCCAAAGTTTCCATATTATAATAAGAATGGGGTATAATGAACATTTTTGTGTTTATTACTTTTTTTCCTTACTTGAGGTTATTTCCTCCTAGTGTACTTTTGCAAGAAAACATAATTTCTGTGTTAGAAAATGTAAACATTTTTAGAACTCCTGATGCATTTTGCCAAGTTGCCTCTCAAAACATTTCCAACAGCTTCCACTGCCACTGGCAGTGCCTCAGTGGGGGTAGTGACATTTTTACAAGGATATTTGTTATTCTCTATATTTGTTTTAAGTGCTTAGTTAGCTAAAGAAATTAGACCAAAAGTGGCCAGTTCCCTTGGGCGACTTGACCTGAAGGAGAAGACAGTATGTATATACTTTCATTTTCGTGTGGTGGTATTTTCTCTAAGATCCCTACTCTCCAGAGATATCTTCTTGCCTCTTTTTATTACTAGAGCCTCTTGTTCTGGACCAATCTTGAATTCTCATCATCCCTGGACACAGGCTCTCTTGATCATGTAAACATAACAGCTTTGGACTTGAGTTCAATTTTATGCCTGTTCTTGTTACTCATAATACAGGCTCGGTCCTGCTGGGTAACACCCGGGGAAAGGAAGATATCAGAGGAAGCAGATGGACAAGTCCTTCTTATCCGATGACACTTTTGGAGGATCCCCAGAATTCAGAAACAGGTTTTTAACTTTTCAAGTCTCAAAATTCCATCTTGACTGATCTCCTGCCTTAAGGGAAGGCCATAAGAAAGGTGGATTCACACCAACCAAATCCAGGCAAATCAGTTAACAATTATTAGTGATTAGAGTATGCAGATAATGTACAAATTTGAGAATCTGTGTTCCAAAAAGAGATCTAAGATGAGAAAAAGAGTTCGTAACTGAATCATTAGGTCTGAAAGGATGGAGAAAAAGTAGGGGCTACCCATCTGGTAACTTGGTAAGATGGAGAAACCAGAGAGCCAAAGACTGAGGAGTAGAAATATGAGTAAGTGGGGAAGGGAGGATAAAGGTGAGGAGCCTGCATAATGGGTGAGTGTTGACACTGGTGCTTAGGGTACAAGGACATGGCAGAACTGGAATGTCAGTGGAAAGGACATTCAGGGTGAAGACATACAGGGAATTTGTAACAGAAACTGTTTTCTTCAAATCCCACTGCAATTCAAACCAGGGGCCCCATTCTGAACCCAGGGCCCTTGGAAAAACATGGAGGTCAAAAAGTACCAGCTATAGCTGATGTGAAGGGTGTCAAGTGAGACAGAACAGAAAACTGGGGAAGTGTGACCTCTTCAGTAGGCCTTCACACCCCCAAGAAAAGGTTATGGCCACAAACCTATGTGAAGGGGAGAGGAGCACGACCATGTCATTTGGGTAAGCTATAGCTCCAGCGCAGTTCTGGACTAGTAATGAATACAGCTATCCTTTGAATAGCCTGGGGCTGAACTTAATGTGGAGGCAGAGGTCAAAGCCAATGATGTCCTGAGAGTGTCAGAGAAAGAGTAGCACATGCAGTGGCCTGAGGGGCAACACTTTTGTAGGGACCCAGGTTAACAAAGATCATTATAAAGATGAATCTTGCTGGCCAGAACTTTGAGCCACCCACCCTCAGCTTAAACAGGTTTTCCAGGCGTTCTGCACCTTCTGAAGTGCCCTGGGAGGCCCCAAACCTCCTTGGTTTGTTCTGTGGTGCTAGGCGTCCTCCAGGACTTGAGTTCAATTTTAGTTCTCAATTCTGTAGTTGTAGGAGAAAAAGTTTGGGGTTGAGGAATTTCCCAGCGACAAATTGCCTTATTCTCTCTTTCTAAAATAGAGTATCTGCCTGTTAGTTCAGTCAGCCTGAAACTCAGCAGATGGCACACAGTTCCCAGCTGGAAAACACTCTGGTGGGAACTGGGCAGAGAAAGCTAATCAACTGGGAAGAAGCATTTGGCATTTAAATAGGATAATTTGCTTTGAAGGACCCAAGTCACCCATAATGATATTATTCCCCTTCTTGTGGTAAAAGTCAAAACAACAGAGACTTTTCTCAGTCCTTGGGGACTTCTCCCTGGAATACAGAAGATAAGCATGGCTGTTTGTAAGGTGGATCCTTTTTTTTTTAGGGAATTCTGGGTTTGTGGTTGGGGCATGTTTATCAACTGAAGTATTTATTCATTAGATATCACATAATGTGTCAGACACTGTATTAGCATCTTGGTTCAAGTGCGTTTGGCTGCAAGAAACAAAATCCTTGAATGACAGTGCCTTAAATGATGAAGACACTTAATTATCTCACAATACCAGAAGTACAAACATAGGCAATGCCAAGATTGGTGCAGTAGTTCAATCATGCCAGCAGGAACACAGGATCTTCCCATCTCCCTCCTCTGCTACCTTCAGTGAGTCAGCTATACTTCCTTCATGGTTTCAAGATAGCTTCCACAGCTCCATGTATCACAACCATATGAGTGTTTCTGTCCCTCCAAAATTTATATGTTGAAGCTTAAACCACAATGTGATAGTATTAGGAGGTAAGGCCCTTGGGAAGTAATTAGATAATACGAGTGAAGCCCTCATGAATGGGATTAGTGCCCTTAGAAGAAGAGAGAGATCCTCTCTCTCTCTCTCTCTCTCGCTCTCTCTCTCTCTCTCTCTCTCTCTCTCTCTCTCTCTCTCTCTCTCTCCTTCTCCCCTCTCTCTTTCCCATGTGATTTGATGACATGGCAAGAAGGCAGCCATCTGCAAACCAGGAAGAGGGTTTGCACCAGGAACTAAATTGGCTGGCATCTTCATCTTGGACTTCCCAGGCTTCAGAAGTGAAAAATAAATTTCTGTAGTTTAAGGCACCCAGTTTATGTTGTACTTGTTACAGCTGCCCAAGCAGACTAAAATATATGACAACATCCTAAGAAGGAAGAAAAAGATCAGAAGTGAAAGAGTTTATGCCTCACATGGAGGCTGTTTTCACTAAGTGGGGAGATCTTTCCATAAGACTAGAACTGGGTCACATGGCCATCAGCAAACCAATCACTGGCAAAGGAGAACAGGATGACTTCATTGGCTTAGGCAGCCATGGTTTGTCCCTTGGTGAAGGGCACAGTACCCTGGGAACAAAACTGAAATTCAGTCACTAAGGATAGCTAGAGTAGCTGGGTGGGGGAGGCTACCCACACTGCTTGCCACAGCCAGGCACACACAACATGACACAGTGACAAACATGATACACATAGTCTCTACCTTCATGGAGCTTATAGTTTAGTGACAGAGACAGGCAGGAAACAACCATTAAATAAGTATATGACCTAAAATTGCATTAATTGCTATGAATAAAAAGCTCAGTTTTATGAGACAAAACATCATTGAGATTAAAGGTAAGGTAATCTCCATCATTACATGTATCTTTCATTGTGTGGCAGCAGGATGCTTTGCCAAGCCACCTGTTTCAGACAAGGTTCTCTGGCTTAAATCCAGTGTGGTGGACAGAATAATGCACTACTGCCTCAAAGATGCCCATGCCCTAGTACATAGAATGTGTGAAATGTTATCTTACATTACAAAAGGGACTTGCAGGTGTGCTGAAGTTAAGGATGTTGAGATGGTAGAGATTATTCTTGATTATCCAGATGGGCCTGATATAATTACAAAGGTCCTTAGAAGAGGAAGGCAAAGAAGATACGATGATAGGGGCAAAGATCAGAGTGATGTGGCTACAAGCTAAGGAATGGGGGCAACCTCTAGAAAATGAAAATGGCCAGGAATAGACAGATTCTTCCCTAGAGTCTCAAGAAGGAATAAGTTATACTGATACCTTGATTTTATCACCATAAAACTCCATTTCAGATTTCTGACCTTCAGAACTCTAAGATAATAAGTTAATATTGTTTAAAGTCACTAAATGTTTGGTAATTTGTTATAGCAGCAACAATAAACTAATACTTACACCCTATTAGTCCCAGTTCAAATTCTTCACACAAGTGTATCTACCTATAAACACCTGCAGCTGAAAGCTAGAGAAAGCACATCACCAGGGAACATGGAGGGAAGAGGTCATGTCAATCATTTTGAACAGCTTTAATCTAACAGTAGCTGACATAAAGGTTATATTTTTTATCTCTAAACTGAACTTCCTAAGTGCTCTTCATTAAGTATACATAATTGAGAGCATGATTTAGAATCATAGCTTTCTTCTTAGAAAAACACAACAACAGTAAAGAGTATTTTTCCAGCAATTCTCCAGAGCCAATGCTGGTGCTCAACATACTCTCTCTCTAGATGAGAATTCTGACTTGCAGCCCTCCTGTGAGTCATAAGTGCAAGTCAATCCTTCAAGCCGACATGAAGATCAAGATAGATGCAGAGGTCTTTGAAGAATTCAAGGGAAAAAATCCAATGAGAAAAAGGCAGCCAACCAGCATCATTTGGAGAGAGAAATTATAATTATAACACAAGCCTAAAAGATAGTAAAATAAGCAAAATGAAACATTTAAATCAAAATTTAAGGAAAAAACACTACTAATATGAAGAAGTGCAAAATCCCAATGAGGAAACATTGCCATTGGGGGCCCAAAAAGTCATTGTATGGCATTTAAATAGCAAGCAAAAGGCTTATCTCCTCCTCATTCCTTCTTGCCCAGCCCTGTGCCACTGCCTTGGCACCTGCTCTCTACATCTCTACCTCCATGATGTAATAGTTTCATAACTCATCTTTCTGCTTCATCCCTTTCCAGTTAATTTAACACTGCTGCCAGATGGATTTTGAAAATATTTATCTTATATCACTTCCCTGCTAAAAATAATTTTCTGACTCCCAACACCAGGTACCAGGTAGGAAATGCAACACATATTATGTCACCGCCATCCCTGTATGAGTTGGCCATCTCTCATTCACACAGCTTCTTCCCTTCAGACTAGAAGTTCACCATGGTGAGCTGCCTGAGCATTCCATGCTGTTTCAAGCTTGATTCATTTATACATGCTTCCCCATCTGTCTGGAATTCACTTTCTCCCACCCCACCCTAAATCCACCTATCAAACACCAACTCATTTTTTAAGACAAACACAATAGCTATCAGTGGTCTTCTTGGCTCATTCAGAGTTGATCATTTTGATCACCAGTGCTTACCTCAGCAGCAGTGATTATCATAGTGTATTATTACTGTTTTTTATATGTCTGCTTTCTCAATCTGTCAGCTTCCTGAAGAAAAGACTCTAACTTATTCACTATTTTACCCCTGGTAGCCAATACAGACTCTGGTACTTAATGTTTCTTGAAAACAAATCAATCAGATGTTATTCGGTTGCATGTAACAGAGACACAAACATATATTTATGGGGATTATTTTTTTCTCACATACTTCAGAAGTCTTGAGGTTGGATGTCAAAAGCTACTTTAGCGGTGTCCTGGTGGCATCAATACCCCATCTCCTCCTATCTTCTGTTTCTTTTCCCTGAGCTCGGTTACAAGTCATCCAAAGTCAGCTATCCATTGCCAGAAGCAGAAAAACAGAGGATGTGGAAAAAATGAAAGGAGTTTTGCCTACATCACTAAAGCAAATCTTTCCAAAATACCCCCAGCAGACTTCTACTTACATCTCGTTGGCCAGAACTGTGTCACATGGCCACCCTTCACTGCAAAGACAACTGAGAAATACAGTTTGCTCACTGAGCACATTGCCACTTTGAATAAAATCAGCATTTTCTTAGAAACAAACAGTGAATGAATATTGGGAACACAATGAGCACAGAATGCATGCATGGCAGTATGCATGAGAAACTGGCCTTAACAAAGCAAGTAAGACATTAATATTTTGCAAGGTATACTCAGAGCTTCCCAAGGTCTAGTTGCCCCATCCAGGATCAAGTACAGAGAATACTTACTCTAATGGTTCTCCCCTAAGTTGTAAAGCTGTTTAAAAATACAGATGCCCAGACCCAACCCTTGTGCCAAAGCATCAGAATCACAGAGGTCGGGAATCTGAAATACAGATACACCGTGCACATCTATGTACAACCTATGCAACCATGTGGTGTGGCCCTGCAGACTTGTATGACTTTTGAAAATTCCACAGGCATTTCTACTACACAGCCAGGGTTCAGCCTCTGCTTTAGACTCTTGCTCTTTGGTGCAAGCTAAAAATTTTAACTTCAAATGAAAACACAGGAGTGTAATGTAGTGGTTAAGTATATGGGCCCTGGAGTCAGACTCTCTTAGCTCCTCCCCTTGCTAACTGAGCAAATTTTGAGTAAGTTAGTTGATGTCTGTGCATAATTTTCTCATTCTCAAAATAGGATAATGATAGTACATATCACATAGGGTTATTAAAAGGATCAAATGATATCTGTATAGAATTTAGACTGCAGGCTGACATATTGAGCATTCAATAGGTGTTAGGCACTGATATTATTAAACTAGATCTGTGAGCAAAGAATAAAGAGATTTCATTCAAATGGTACTTTAAAGATTTTTTTATTAGTTTCAAGTACACAGTACATTGGTTAGACATTTATATAGTTTATGAAATAACCCCCCTGATTACTCTATCTTCCCTCTGGCTCTACCCATAGCCATTACCTTACTGATGTCTGCAATCCCTATGCCATGCTCCTCAGCCCCATGACCCTCTATCAACTACTAATTTGTACTTCGTTAACCCTTCACCGCTTTCTCCCAGCCCCCGATGCACCTCCCCACTGGCCATCACCAGAATATCTTCTATATTTGTGGTTCTGTTTTCAATTAGTTTGTTCTTTTTGTTCTTTAGAATCCACATATAAGTGAAATCATATGGTGTTTATAAATATTCTTTTTATCAGGGTGAAAAAGTTTCTTCTTATTTCTAGTTCATTGAGAGTTTTTAATCATATTTAAATAGGTGTTGAGTTTTGTCAAATTCTTTTTCTGAATCTATTGAAATGATCATTTGATTTTTTCTTTTATTCTGTTAATATGATTATTGCATTGATTTTTTTAATGTAAAAGCAAACTTGCATTTCTAGAATTAAACCCTACTTGGTCATGATATATGATCCTTATTTATGTTGTTTTATTTGACTTGCAAATTGTCAAGAATTTTGGTGGCTATGTTCAGAGGGGCAGTTAACATTTTTGTTTGTTTATTTGTTTGTTTGTTTTCTTATATCTGTCTGGTCTTAGATTCATAAAATGAGTTGGAAAATATTCCCTCCTCTTCTAATTTCTGAGTTTATATACAATTGGTATTATTTCTTCCTTAAATATCTGCTAAAAATCACCAGTGAAACCATTTAGGTATGGAGTTTTCTTTGTGGCAATGTTTGTAATTACATATTCAATGTATTAAGAAATGCAGCACTAGCAATTTTATTTCATTGGAAATAAAAATCTCAACATCTGTGAAGATACACCACAATCCTGCCTTCACTCTGCCTTCCAGCAAACACTCATAGTGACCCAGAACTCCTTGACTAAGGCTTGCCCCCTAGAAGCAACATTGCTCGCTGCAACCCAGGACCTGTGCTTAGATTCCAGCTGACCTAAGGAGGAACCACCATCAGGTGTGGGCTTGAATGTAGCTTTCCTACCAGCTTGGCTCATGTGGGGAAAAGTTAAGCCAGGCAGCTGAATTTAAGTCCACTGGGCCCCTGCTGGGGCCACAGGTGCAACTGAGAACACTGAAAGTTGCACAACTCAAGGTGGTCATTTCATTACAGATATCATAATTTGGATATTTGTTACAACAGTTTTCCAGCAGATGTCAGGGGAAGATTTCAGGAAAAGTGTGCCTGCCTCAACTGACCAGTGAGGTCTATAGCAGCCTTGAAGAGGCTCTGGTGACTGAGACAGCATATAGAGTCAACCAATTCATTTAGTCCTTTGACAAATACATATTGTGTGCATCCTATGTGTATAATACTGTTCTAGGAGTTGATAGTTTCCTAGTGCATGTTCTTAGAAAAATCTGTCTTGGGTTGGACTCCAGGATCTACAGTTGACAAATTATACTATTGCCTCAGTTATTTACTGCTGTATAACAAACTGTCTCAACAGTCTTGGCTTAAAACAATACTATCTTGTTACATACAATTTTATGGGTTGGGAATTCAGGCTCGACAAGCAAATCTCTTCCATGTGACATTAGCAAGGTTCCCACATGTGGCAGTATGCAGCTGGTGACTAGGCTGAGCTCACATATCTCAGACAGTCTTGCCCACAAGACCAGGCCTTATTATGGCTGTTGGCTGTCACACTGTGGTTGTCCTCCGCGTAGTCTCTCTCCACATGGTTTCTGTTACCACATGGTCTCCATCTCCAGCAGGATAGCCTGGACTTCTTTACATGGGAGACAGTGTATTAGGAAAATGAAAACAGACTCTGCAAGGCCTCTTGAGGCCTCCACCAGAAGTTGCACTGTATCACTTTCATTGAGTTCTGTTGGTCACAGCAAGTCACAGACCAGTCCTGTTCAAGAAGGAATATAGATTTCACCTCTAGATAGACTTGACAAAGTTAACTTGAAATTTTGGAAAAACTGTTGCCATCATCTTTGGAAACAATATACCGCAAGGACTTTGAGCACTTTACTTAGACTTTCTGTGCCTCAGTTTCCCCATCTGTTTGGAAGTGAGTTAATACTAGTTCCCAGGTTAAAGGTTGTTGTGAACACTAAGCGAAAAAAAATAATAGAAAGCATGTAGATGGGACTAGAACAGTGATTCTCATACTTGATGTGTATCAGAACCTTCTGGCGCAGGGACTTATTAAAAAGAGAATCCTGGACCCCACCCCTCAGAGTTTCTGACTGAGCAGGTCTGAGGTAGGGCCCCCAGATTTGCATTTTTAACATGTTCCCAAGTGATGACAATGCTAGTTTTCAGCCACATTTCAAATAGCACTGGGCTGGCATATACCATGCACTCAATAACTGTTAGTCATTTTTATTTTACAAGAAAAGGAAAAAAGGACTACAGCGGCTTTGCTATTTAGACCCTGAAATCACAAGAAAATGACATTGTTTTTCTCCCCCTTACCTCCAATGGAGATAGTTATGTGTGTAAAACATACTACAAAGTAGGACTGAATGCTTGGGGAAGCCTTTCAATGCTGGGGTTTGTGGGGGCCAGTGGATGGGGAAGCCCTCCCTGAGGAAGGGTTTGGAGCTGCATGATGAAGGATGGACAGAAACTAGACAAGGAACGGGTGTGCCTTCCAGGTAAGGGGGAATGCATGAATAGATGTTCATCACTCACAGTCATCATGTCTCTATTGTATTTAAAGGGTCACTTTTAAAATCAGGCAGTGTAGCAGAACTGTAAAGGAATAAAAGAATATTTATTTTATCCAATCCTCAGGCGTCTGCAACCCCATTTTTTTCATCTAGAATCAGGATGCCAAGCTTTGTCGGCTCAGTGGTATCGTCAGCCTGGGCCTCTCTAAGTTGTCATGGTAACTAAAAACCTTCATCCCTCTTTTTTCTCACGAACTATTCAAAAGAATGACACCAGGAACTCCCATTTCTCAGCTGAATTTCTTTCAAAAATGCATATTCTCAAGAGCAGATTCACAAGTTCTCGGGGTTCGGTCCTCCCTTCTGTTGGTATCCCCTGACGGAAATCCATTCCTTCTGTGTTCTTGAAGCAATAAGTGACCTTGTACTTCAGGTCTGGGAGACCTTGACATTTGCAGACTGAGTGTTCCCTGAGGCTTTGAGTGTATCTCTGTTTTCTCAGTGAGAAAGAAGTGTACACAGTTTTAATACCAAATTTATTTCATTCCTATGCCATATCACCCTGCTTGATAAAAATCCTTAGACAAGGAAAATGAAAACAATTTACCTTCGCTTCTGATATCGTAAGGATTAATCAGGTTGTTTTTTTTTTTAAGAGTCAGTTCTCATGGTTTCATACCATCTATTTTGATTTAGGAGGACCTTAAAGTTGTGTTATTTATGTCATTGATGCCTGTGGTTCACACACTTGAACCTACATCAGAATCTCCCGGAGGGCTTATTGAAACAGACAGCCGCCATTTCCGGTTCAGCAGGTATGAAATTGGGGGCTGAGAATTTATATCTCTAACAAGTTCCTAGGTGATGTCGATGCTGCTCGCCTGGAGACCATACTCAGAAATATCCATGATTGCTGAGGCTAGTTAGCAAAGCTCTAAATGACCGACTAAAGCTCCTGGAAAGCACCTCAAAATAACCTGTTAAAAGCCAGGGAGAGGCTCTCAGTACTTGCAGATAGAAGACATCAGTTCTACTTCTACACTCCCCTCACCCCGACTAAGTAATAAATCACCTGAAGCATGTAATAAAGTTCTCTAAGCCAAAATTTGATCTTAGAAAAAATAATATGCCCTTACTTAACCTTGCAAAGTTATTATTCCAATTACATACAACAAAGTGTGGGAGGCTGCTCAGTCAGCAGGGAACTGCCAGACAAATAGAAGTTGTCAAGAGTGCTGCTGCCAAGACTAATTATTTTCATAACTGTTGAAGTGAAATTCTATCTATCCCTCAAGGCCACATCAAAAGCTACTTCCTTAGGGGCGTGATCCCTAATCCCCTCAGACAGAACTGATCCTTTTCTCATCAAAACCCCCACAACACTTGGTTTATACCTCACTTTTGACACTTCTTTTTGTCAGGTGCAAAATGTGATAAGTTTCTGTCCTGTCCCACCTCTCCCCCGCCCCCATAGATTCTGAGCTCCTGATAGACAGGGCACTTTTTTTTCCACTTTTCTCTGTCCCACAACTCATCTTTATTCTTTGCACAGTGTTGTGCACTTTTAAGCATTTCATTAATACTTGTTTGAACTAATAAAAAAAATAAATAAAAATCTTTACATATCTCTGACTTCAGTCAGATATGATAACATATACACAGTGTCTACCTTCATTCTCCCACTCCTCCCACACGACCTCACCATCCTAAAATATATATATGCTATGTATATTATATTTAATATATTGTTTTATATATAAATGCATTCATACACAAGTAATAAAGATATAAACACATTCACACGCACACACACACACACACACACACACACACACACACATGCAAATAATAAAGAGTGAACTCAAGAAGCTCAAATTGTGGCCCTCATGGCTGGCGCGAGCTGGGCTCCTAGATCCAGCATGGCTCTCCAAGTTGCTGTGGTCCAGGCACCTTCATAGCAGTCTCTTTAAAAAATGGAAGTGAGCTTGACAGTGAGCAACTCCCATCCCCAAACCAGATGGTTGACCTCTACCAGGACCAGCTCTTAAGAGAAGAAGCTACAGGACAGAGATAGTCAGACTTAGATCTCCCTTGATAATATAGTGTTGTGCTTTGGGCATTGGCCTTGACCATGCAAGCCTAAGTGGAGTCAGGAAAAAAAAAAAAAAACAGAATTAGTGAGGACCTATGTTTTCAGTTGCCTTAGCCACCAGAATCCTGAAGCTGCAGAATGCCACCGCATACCCTCTGTCTTTCTGGTAGATCTTGGTTATGAAAGAAGACAGGGTGGAAAGTGGAGACCAAAACACTATAATTTTCATGAAGTCCATCCAGGAATCATTAGATGCTTTTGTCTAACCAGAAAGCCCCTGTACCTTGTCAGCATCTTGGCTAGTAGAAATGGAAAGCCTGATGAGCCCCTGCCATGAGCAGATGTAGTTGACTTGCCAATAACCTTGGCCTCAAGCTCAGAAGAGGGGTCACTTCTTTTTCTCCATATCTGGACACACTATCCCCTAGGCAGCATTTTTATCTGGAATCCTTGGCATGGGGTACAGAGGTTAGATCCTGATAGAAAACCTTGGCAATGCTGACAAAAGAAATTCGAGATGACGTAGAAGAGATGAAGTAGAAGGGACCTTAGACAGAGGTAGTCACAGATAGACCAGAAGATTCCAAGAAACATGGCATTTACTAAAATATGGGTGACACTACACTAACAAGCACTTATTGTGGTCCCCAACTCAGATAAGGATTTTTAGAAAAAACTCTTTTGGTGGCAGACAGAAATTTTTCAGCATTGTAGAAAGTTGCACTGAACATCTAGACTATTTTTGAAATTATCTAGGAAGTGGATAATAACATGGACCCCTCATCACCTGGGCCGTGAAGGCAGTGATGTGACTCTCAGCCAAGACTTCACCTGGATGAGCTAATAAATCTGTTTATAGCAACAGTCCCCAACCTTTTTGGCACCAGGGACTGATGCTCCTATGAGAATCTAATGCCTGATGATCTGAGGTGGAGCTGAGGCTGTGATGCTAGTGCAGCAAATACAGATGAAGCTTTACTCATTCGCCCACCACTCACTTCCTACTGTGCAGCCCAGTTCCTAACAGGTCATGGACCGGGGACCCAGAACCCCTGTACTGGACTCACCAGGAAGTCCCTGAACTAGCCCATAGGATAGCACTTGCTCATGGGAGGGTAAGAGGCTACAAAGGAACCTGCCTAGAAAACACTGGAGAGATATCTTCCCCTTTAAAGACAATACAATTCTAATTTAAAAGTTCTTTTAGAATCTCTGCATTGCTGCACCCAGCCAGCCCCACCCATTCCTTAAAGGTCTTAGAAGATCAATTGGCAATACTCATAGGGACAGAAGAAAGATAAGGAGCATCTCAAGGAAGATCCTGTTCTCGTACCTTACTCAGGACATGAACCTTTCCTCCTATGGACATGTTTTCTCTCAGAATGAGGAGGGATGATACCAGAGCTCCATTCCCACTTACTGGGAATCTAGGTTGGAGACCACAAATGGGTGCTTGCTAGTGTAGTGTCAGCCTTTTTTTTATTATTATTACAGCCACGTCTCTTAGAATCTCCTGGCAACATCTTCACAACTGTACCATCCTGTGGGATATATACTCTCTGTTTATACACCCATTGGTAGTCCCATGTGATTTTTATCCCAGCCTAGGATATTCATGGACTCACCAGATCCAAGCAAGTGCCAAGACATCAAAGGCAAAGAAGTGATTGGTTGGTGGTATTACTGTGAAGGCAAGAGTCAGAATGAACCAGGAAGGTATTGAAATACATACATATTTTATAAATAGAAGATTCAGATAAGAAACAAGGTCCAGGCCAAAGGATTGGGCATGGAAAAAAGAGCAGAGATGGGTGGTCTGGGTACCAAGGAGGGTGCCAAACGAGGAGCCCAGGATTCCAGACCACGGCAATAAAGCAAGAATCGCAGTAAAGTGAGTCATCATCTTTTTGCTGGCAGAGGGTCTTGCCTTCGATTTGTAAAACATACATCATCTGTGAAGCTCAATAAAGCAAAGCACAATAAAACAAGGTCTGTCTGTACAGAGTCAATGAAGCCAGAAGCTGCATTCAGGCTTGTTTTTGCTCTCTCACCAGCCCACCACAGCCATGTCCCTTCATGAGTGTGCAGCACAAATCCCCAATCTATAATATCTGATAACTGCATCTATTTGGAATCTAGCTGAAAACCAAGTCTGAGAAAATGCAAGCATAAAGACTTCCAAACTACCCAAAGAATGGTGTTAAACTTAACACACTCCTGTGGGATAGTCTTCAATCTCTCATTCAGGAATTATTGATCTTATTTTACACCCCACAGCAACAAACTATCTGGCTTACCAATCCAAAACAAATGAAAAGCAAAAATATAGATGAGGAGACCTAAAATTGTAAAAAGCAGAAATATAAGATCAACTCATAAAGCACAAGTTGAGGTCATTTGATAGGGCTTATTAAACTGTTCCATTTTATAACAGTGGCTCCTGGTAATTAATGCATAAATGATTTAAGTTACATCCAGTGTTCTCTGTCTAAGTCACAGATTTGCCATATGTAGTGGTTCAGAGATTATAGATATTAGTTTATATGCTAAACTGTATCTTTTTTATGTTGAAATTGAAGAAAAAGGAATAAGCTCTTTCCTCTCTCAAGACCCGAGGAGACAGAGGCCCTGACACTGCATCTGAAGAACTCTTAAGCCAGATCCTGCAAAATGAGGATGCCATCACAGAATATGGAGGGGAGGAGGGGGGTAGTGTTTAATGGGCATAGAACTCTGTTTAAGATGATAAGAAAAAGTTCTGTGAATGGATCGTGGTGATGATTGCACAACATTGTGAATTAATGCCACTAAATTATACACTTAAAATGGTCAAAATGATAAAATTGATATTATGTATATTTTGCCACAACAAAAATAATTTTTATTTAATTAATTAAAGATAAAAAGGTGGCCCAGCCAAGGGCTAAAGAGAATGCTAAGGGGAGAAGGCCACCTCCAGGGAGGCTTGGTCTCCACCATGCAGTCTGAATTATCCTTTTCTGCATTATAATTACTGCTTGTTCTCACCAAATCCTCAGTGAAGACTACTCTAGGCTGTACTTTGGGTTAAAAAAAAAAGTAGGTCACTCTTGAACTGTGACATAACAGAGCACAGTGGTCACCTGGAGAAACAGTAATGAAAAGCACTGACCAGCAGAGCAGCTTTGTGCAGGGGCCAGAAGGTTTGAGGCTGCAGATGGGAATGAATGATATGGAGGACACGTGACCATGCCCGGAACCTGTCAGAAACACTAAGGGAGGGAATTCTCTTGAAAGCTGGACCCCCACAGGCCCACAGGCTGTGAGTGTGGTACAGAGACTGAACCACTGGCTACCACCCTAACTTCTTCTCTGATTCCAGCAACTTCTCAGATTTCTACCAAATCTGGGCCCAACTGCCTGCATTGTGGCACTGGCAGCCTCTTGGAGATGCTTTGAATTTGAGTCCAGTGTTGCCCAATCCTCCTATAGCTGAAATATCATGGTCAGTTTCCCTCCCTAGTCTATCCCATCCCCCTCATTCCCACTAGAGTCCTCATTTCCCTTACTCCTGGGATACCCACTGCAGCCAGCTTTGCCAAAACCCCAGGAAGGACCACAGTGCTACCCTGTAGCTGTCACCTCTTCTTAAGCATGAAGGTCCAGAGCTCCTGCTGACCCAGAGCTTGATCCAATATCACATACTCAGCTCTATTTGTCACTCAGGAGCATCTTACTAACTGGGTGCCTATCAAAATACAGTCCTCAGAGTCCCTGCTCTATGGCACAGCATGGGGCCAACTGGTCTTAGAACTACCCTGTGTAAGCCCTCTCAGGTGCAGCTGAAGGCTCTAACACCAGGTGTAGATGCTGCTTAACCACTTCCTACTTAGAGCCACCTTGTGTGCAGGTGCATTCAGTGGGTCCTATCAGTCAGGGCACTGGCTTACTAAGCTGAGATGGCACATGCAACTTTAGATAATTTGCTGGCAATTCACTAAAGGAACTATTACAGGCAGGAGCAGAAAACTCACAAGGAATATTATAGTATCCCACGGTCAGAAACGGCGTCCATCTCACCCCTAGGCATGTAGCAGTAAGAGAATATGTTGTTAAGAAACCTAAAGATGGAGAGGCTATGCTGAGAGGGGCTTGCCAAGAGCTGAGACTTTTGGTCAAAAGACAAAGCAGCTTTTGTCCATCCCAAAGAGAGAGAGAGGAATAATCACATTGGCTTCACTCTCCTTCCCATCTCCTGTGGGGCTGCTCATGGGCTGAACTCAACCAGCAGCTGAAGAGTGGGAAGCCACTGAGGTAGAGGAGATCAGCTTCCTAGGGCACAGGGCAACACGGAAGAATGAAGCATGGATGATAACCAGCGCAGTGTTCCTGCCCTCGTAGCGAAGCATTGCTCACCTGCATGGTGCTGGCTAATGTGTACCCAGGGTATGATAGGGACAGAAGACTAAGGTAACATATGTCCTACATAGTTTCATACTCATACATCGAGACACAAACCCAAAAAAGAGAAGGAAGGAAGGAAAGTAGATTAAAGATCTGAGCAAGCCAGATTTTCCTGCCCACATTCTCACGCCCTAGCACTGGGTACAGTTCACTCTTTCCCACTCAGAAACAAAACTAACAACATAAATTTTTTTAAATCAACATGTAGAGACTTCAATAGGAAATTTATAAAAAAATAAATACAAATGGCTCACAAACACGAAAAGATGCTCCATCTCATTTATTATTTATGAATTGCCAAGTTACTATTTTTATAACCTCCCTTACTGGCAAAGATTAAAAAATCTGATAATCTATAACATCTGTGTGGTTATAAGGAAAATGTTGGTAGTGATATAAATTGGTGCAATTTTTTCAGAGGTGCAATTTAAGATACATATAGTGGTTAATTTAGCAATTTTACTTCCAGAAATGTATTCTTCCAGATACTCTCCCACATGCAATCAAAAAATTAAACAAGAATATTCATTGCAACATTGTATATAAAAGCAAGTATTGGGAAAATCTTAATTGTTTACCAATAGAGGAATGGCTATAACACGGTTTGTGCATGCAATGGAATATTATATAACTTGAAAATAAATGCATTTGTGTGCTGGTAAGGAAACATCTCTAAGATATATTATTAGGTAAAAAGCAAAGTATAGACCAGTAAGTATAATACAGCCTTGTTTGTAGAGGCTTTAGGTTTTTGCTTTTTTTTTGAGGGGGAAGGTTGTTTTTTGATGGAGACATAATCAGTTGGAATAAGGCATGAGAAAAAAGGTAAGTTCATTTATTCCCACCATTTCTTTTTAAACTCACCCTGTAGATTTGTTCTTTCCCTACTCTAGGATGACATTGCTGGCAGGTTCTATAGTGTTTCAGCTGCTCCTAGATTATTTAAAAGCCTCTCATTGCAGAAGGAGATAAAATGAGGAGGGGGTTGCCCTGACAGACTCAAGGAAAGCCTCAGTGTGTACAGGAACAACGTACCTTCCACATGGGAGCTGAAAGCATGAAGCTTGGTTGAAAGTCTTTTTACAGGGAGGTCAGAATCCCTTGAGTCCCCTCACCCAGTCTGCCAAGGTAAATAAGGTCCTCTACTCTCCCACCAGATATCATTGATTTAATCTCTGAGAAAATGGAAATTGAAAATTCAAATGACAACTAGCCTACACCCAGCCAAACTATCAAGTCAGCATGAGGCTACAATAAAGACATTCCCTGACATGCAAGGACTCAGAAAACATACTGTCCTGAAGAAGTGACTCTCAAACTGTCTTCAGCATAGGAGCTGCTTGAGGATCTTATTAAACTGCATATTCTGATTGAGAGTCTACATTCCTAACAAATCCTGGTGATATTGGTGCTACTGGTCTCTGGACCACACTTTGAGCAGCAAGATACTACCATAGTAGCAGTTTTCAAATTGTGGCCGAGGGACCTCTGGGGACCACTGACATCTTTTCAGAGATCAGTGAGGTCTTCGCTTTTCCAACTACGTATCTTTGCCAAGACTAGATTTTCTTCATACATTTCAACTATGACAATACAACTCAGTAGGTATGAGCATTGAGCTGCCTTCCATTAAAACAGCCATTAAAGAGATTTGCAAAAATGTAAAACAACACCTCTCTTCTCAGTAATTTATTGTTTAAAAATATATTGTTCATAAAGAATGTTACTTATGTTAATATGTAATGTGTTTTGTTGTTATTTTGAAATGATTTAATGAATATTTGAAAATTTTCTCATCTTTAATTTCTAACAGGATAAATATCTATACATATAACTGTATCTACAAACATTTTGGGAGGTCACCAATCATTTTTAATAGTGTAAAAAACTCCTGAGACCAAAATGTTTGAGAACAGCTGTAGAAGAGAGTACATTCTAAGAGGAAGACAAAGGACTTAGAAAATTGGGATTCCAAGGCAGGAAAGATAAGACTGAAGCCCACGATAACAGCTGTACTAGTTATCTCTTGCTGATATAGCAAATCACTACACAGTTAGTGGCTTAAAATAACACAAATTTATTATCTCACAGTTTCTGCAGAAGTCCAGACATAGCACGGCTTAGCTGCTTCCCTGTTTAAAGTCTCACAAAGCTAAAATCAAGATGTTGCAGGACACAGCCCTTCCTGGAAGCTCTATAGATGACTCTTCTTCCAAGGTCATTGAGGTTTCTAGCCGAATACTGTTCTACGTGGTTGTCTGACTGACGTTCCTGATTCCTGGGGGTCTGTCTCGGCTTCAAGTGGCCACTCTTATTCCTTGGCTAGTGGCTCCCTTCCTTCGTCTTCGAAGCTCAAAACAGCAGGTCAAATCTTCTCACGCTTCAAATCTCTCTGACCCATCCCCCTTCTACCTCATCTTTCCTGCCACATCTCTGTGCTCAACTTTTCTGCCTTCCCCTTCTGCTTTAAAGTGTTTAAGGCTATACTGGGCCCACCAAGGTAATCTCTCTATTTTAAGTTCAGCAGATTAGTGACCTTAGCAATATCTGCAAAGTCCCACATGGCAGCACCTTGACTGGTGTTTGACTGACTCATCAATGGATAGGAATCTTGGGGAAGGTCATTATAATTTTGCCTACCACAACAGCAATAGGAAATTTCCAAACGACAGCAGATAGCCAGTCTAAACCCTAACTCATCTAGATTAGAACAGACAGACTGAGGAATACTAACTAAATAGAAGGAACAGATACATTTGAGCATATCAAAAATTGTATTGAAAGGCATGATACATAGACATTAGAGTGCTTGGATAAGTTTAACAAGAAACTCATGGAAAGCTAGGCAAAGGAAAAAGCAATGTGCTTATTACTCCAGAACAAAATAAGAAATGTAAAAAGAAGGGAGGCATGATCATCATAAACCTCTCAGTTTGACAGTGAACAATTTTTGCACAGTCATAATCATGTAAACATTGACTACTGATTTAATGACAACAAATATATATTACTATGATGGGAATGAAAGAAGGGGAAGTGGTGGTTAAGGAAGTCAGGACTTTGCATACAGAGTTAATGATGCAAACAAAAATAAATCAAAAATTGGCAGTATAAGTCTATTATTTAGAAATGCTAAAGACAGTAAATACTAAATACAAAGACAAAAACTAGATTAGCTGGTGGTGGCTCTCTGAGGAACAGGATGGGGAAGGAAGTAGGTGGAGCAACGTTTTTTCTCATCATAAGCCAGTTAGTACCGTGCCAGGCCTGGTTCTCTCCGCCCAGCACGACAACGGCCCCTCCCCACCCACTCTTCTTCCTTCTCTGTCCTGCTCCGAGGCCAGGAGGATGACCTTGAGGCTCCCTTGCCCCTGGTTTCTGTCTGAACTCAGCCAAAGGGAGGCACTGCAGAGATAAAAAGGGTGGAAGGACAGAGAAGGCTCCCTTAAGTGGGAACTGTCCCGCTCTGGGGGTGTTTCCGGTCTAGGTTTCTCCTTCATGCTCCAGCTCGCTCCAGCTCTCCTGCAATGTCCTCTCCCCTTGCCCTTCCAGCCCAAGAGTGGGACCGGCTTCTCAATATCCTTTGTTGTGTCCCTTAATCCTGCCCACACCTCTGAAAATTGTCCCTTTACTAAAGTTTCCTACACTGTCTATGTTTTCTGCCAGGACCCTGAATGATGCAAATACTACAGTGTGTGACTTCTTAAAATTTTGTATATGCCCAAATTAGATTCTAAAAAAAATATTTAATTTTCTTTAAAAAGTCAAAATCATGAATAATAAAATCTAAAGATCTGATACAGAGTAAAGATGACAAAAAAAAAAAGACATGAAAATCAAATAGAAGGAGTGGTCCTGGATTGCATCTGTATCAGAAAAAAATTACTATGAAAATTACTGTAAAGGACATTACTGAGAAAATTGGCAGAACTGGAATAGACCCCAGAGATTAAGTAATAGCTTTGTAACAATGTTAAAATTTCTGATTTTTATCATTGTACTGTGGTTATGTAAGTAAACCTTCTTGTTCTTTGAAAATAGTTATTAAAATAATTAGGAGTAAAGGAACATCATATCTGCAATTTAGTTTTAGATGTTTCAGAATAAAAATTATACAATAATAATATATGTAATAAAGAGAGTAATAAGTAAAGCAGATATGAATCTGGGTGAAGGATAGATATATAGAAATTCTTTGTACCAGTCTTGTAACTCAAGTTTGAAATTATTTCAAACTGTGAAGTTTTTTTTTTAAAAAAGACACACATATATAGGTTATTTTGACAAAAGATTTAAATTAAATAAAGTTTGGTACTAGTACACAGACAGACAGATTAATGAACCAGAACAGAGAATCCATAAATATACATGTCCAGGAATGGATAGGATTTAATACATTAAAAGGGTGGTATCTGAAAACATCACATGTAGGGGTAGGGATAGATTATGTTTAAAATATAGGAAACTGAGTAGCCATCCAGAAAAGATGACAAGTAGTTTCTCTATGTCACTCTGTAGGACAAACTAAATTCCAGATGTATCAAAAACTTAAGCATTGAAAGAAAACAAAAAATTTCTAGGAGAAAAATCACAAGGGAGAAGAGGTAGTGAAAAATAGAGGCTACCTGTCGAGGCATCTAAGTTGCCCAACACCTGCACGTCCAGTCCGTCTGCAGCTGGCTGTCTTCTCTTGACTAGCCCTGCCCAGTCCTCTGACCAGGCCTTTGTACGGAGAGTTAATGATGCAAACACCGGGGAGGGGCCAGGGTGGACCCCACCGGGACACTGGTGGCCCTGACAGTAGCATTGGTTGTTGAGAGGCAGCACTAGCAGCAGCAAGCAGCACTAACAAAGGCAGTCGGGGATCCAGCTGAGGAGTCTGCTCAGGGGACAGGGGAAGTGTCCTCACCAAATCTGCTCTGTGGGGGAGTCCATCTATGCTGCTAGTTGTCCAGCTCTCTCATTCTGCCCACTTTCCACACCTGCTTCTTTAGCCTACTGCTGAGTCTATGAGCTACTTGCCATTAAATTTCTTTTCTGTCTAAAATCAACCATGATTCATTTCTGTTGCTTTCAACTTTTTAACCACACACACACACACACACACACACACACACTTTTACATGAACGGTATGTGGGTGCATAAATCTGTACCTATGTATCTGTATCTCATATATTTTATCTGTATCTCATTATACAGCTTTTTAAAAATATATTATGATTATGAAAACACATACAAAAAGGTTGGAGGCTAACAGCAAACTGGTAACAGTAGTTACCTACAAGGATGGGGAGTTTAATGGTGGAGTTGTACTAAAGGGAACTTCCACTTTTAATCTTCTGTGTTGTTTAAATTTTTTACATTAATCAAAGATTACTTTTTAAAACTATAAATATTTTAATGCTTTTTTTCAAACAAATATTTTCCTTGTCTTACACCAGAGCTTGAGCAAGCAGACCCTTCCCCATCCTCGTGGAGCTGGCAATCTGATGGGAGTCATAGACAGGGAACCACGCACTGATTCAACACTGTAGTGGGTCCTGTGATGGGGAGAGGTAGGGCATGTGGGAGCACAGAGCAAGGGCATCTACACTCACCAAGAACAGTGGCCAGGAAAAGATTCCCAGCCTTAGATTTGAAAAGAGAGTAGAAGTCAGGAGGCAAAAGCAGAAGAGGAGGATGAGGAGCAAAAAAGTATAGCAGGCAGTAGAAATAGCATCTGCCAGGCCCCAGAAACCAAGGCCCCCTTGAGAGACCTCCAGAATGGCTGAAGCACAAGGAGAAAAGTAAAGGGAAACAAAAATAGAGAGGTGGCAAGGTCCCACTACAAAGACCTTGTAAAGTCTTATTAAGCAGATCAGACTTTATTTTGAGGGCCAATAGGTAGTCACAGAGGACTTTAAACAAAAAGAGCTGATTGGACTTGACCTTTAGTATGACCTTTAGTATGATCACTTATCAGCATTTTCCCTCCAATTATATCAGCTGGGAAACAAGGCATTCTTATTCTCAATGTCTCACAACTGCAACATTTTGTTTTATCCTTTAGAACACTAGGAGATGTTTTCCTAGCATCTCATGAAAGAGGATCACCTATCCATCTGTCCCAGCTGTGACTCCTGGCTCTTACTGCCAACTTTAGTGGACACTTTCTGCCAGGGCATACTATACCATCATTCCTAAACCACTAGCTGTAAAAAAACAGGAGAATCAAACCCCAGGAAAAACCCAGCCCTTTCCAGTTTAGCACAGAGGAATCCCCTCGCGAATTCCCTTGCGAATTCTCCACAGACAGGACTGTGTGGCCACGCTAGGCCTTGCGGGGCCCTGGGCTACGTTCATGAACATTGTGGCATGCCACCCTTGAAGTGTTAACTCATCCTTGTTAGTACAGACACAGATTTGCTGGCACCTGCTGGCATATTCACTCTCCTCTTACCATCTCTCAGTGCCACCCCGGCTTCGAGTTCCCTCTTGTCTTGCACCCAAGTGTCTGCTTCTAGGCCACAGGCTCTCTCTAAAGCTCTGAACTTGAGGGTTTCCCATGGCAGTGAGCTCTCTTGGAAAATTTCTTTCTCCATTCTGTTATGTCTGACATTTTCTCTATTTGGACACATATTCTGACTTACAGATCTTTTCGCTTTTATAAAATGCTTCGTGAAATCACTGTGATTCATGTCACTTGCAATTAGGGATGACAATCAGGAGGCAAACCAATTTAGCTTCTTGCTTTTAATATATATCATATAGTAAAAGTGACAAGAGGAGGAATCCTGAAATTATCCCCAAGATTTTCATTCAGTATTCACCCCAAGGAATATTTCACAATGCTAAAGCATCGAAGGTCCAAAATTTCTTTTAGCAGGTAAGGCAAATAAGAATTATCATCGCCATTGTTTTGGAATACTGTTTCACAGTTGTTCACTGTGAAATTATGTATTTCTTTAAAAGGCACTGAGAGTCTTTAGTGAATTTATTATCTTTACTCATGTAATTTTAAAAGCCAAACATTGATCTCTGCTTCATGTGACATTCCTGAGATGAGGACAGATTACTTCACGGGTGCCCTGTGGTGCCCTGGTCAGGCTCTGTCTTTTCTAAAATGGTAGATATGTGTTCATTATCAGCACATCAAAAAAATACCATGCACCGATGGGCAGAGATATTGTTTTCAAATCGTGTCTTTCTCCATTTGCTCTACTAGACTCTACTAGGGAGTGAAGAGCAAAAGGGACATGTTGTCTGTCTTGGGTAAAAGCTCTCCAGTGTCTCCAAAAAGGTCCTTCACAGTGACATTAATGATTTCACTGAGTATGTCTCAGGCTAAGAAACCTGGGATTATAAACACATCAAGATGAACCTTTTACTCAGAAGCAAACTCATTAAACAAACTCAGTGTCAGTGTGCAGACACGTCTCCATTTATGGTGTTTCCCTTATGGGTGTTCAAAAGAGCCCTGATTGCTTAGAGTTTTTGTTTCCAAAGGCGAGCCATGTTCAGAATAGGAAGGGCTGCAGTGCTCAGCAAGCATTACTAAAGGCTGACCCTGGAGTTAACAAAAGCTACAATAACCATGCCCAGTGTTAACTCAATACTATATGCCTGGCCTGATGTCAAGGACTTTATTAGTGCTATCTCACTGTGACCCACTTTATTAGTGCTATATCATTGTGACTATGGAGTAGTGATTGTTATCATTGAGGCTTAGAATTGTTCATGTGAGCACAGCCCCAGAGTAAAAGCATTGCAAAGATGAGATGTTATGGCTAAGACTTCTAGATGTCCACCAAAATCTGTCTGTCCCTTGACCATAATAATAGAGTTGTAGCTGGGCACATGGTCCCCTAGCCAGAAACAGTATTTCCTCACAAACTTTGCAATTAGATCTGGCAAAATGATGAAATATGGATCAATAGGATTTGAACCAAAGTAATGTGTACAATATCTGGGTCCTCTCCAACATAAAAGACAAACCCTTCATTCTACTAACACTCTCTTCCTGCTTCCTGTGAACTGGAACTGAACCTGGAGACCATCCAGCTTTGACCTAGTTATTCTGTCAAATACAGTAACCACTAGACACCTGTGACTATTTAAATTTAAATTAAGTAAAATTAAAAATTTAATTCCGCGGTTACTGTAGCCATATTTCAGGTGCTCAAAGCCACATGTGGCTGGTGGCTACTATATTGTAGACCATGGAAGTAGAACATCTCCATCATCACAAAAAGTTCTATTGGACAGTTCAATAGTAGGGAATGACAAAGCAGTAAGATGGAAGGAGCCTGGTTCCCAGAATGACTCAATGGAGCAGAGCTGCCCTGCTAGCCTAAACCAATTGAATTGATACATGGAGATGAAATAAATTTTTACTTTAGTTAAGCCACTGTGTTTGGGGCATATTTTTTACAGCAAATTAGCCTTTACCCTAATACATAAAACCAGGAATGTAATTGCCAGGCAATTTAGCACAATAGCCAGTGAGTGGCAATGCTCTCTTTCTCATCTGCCCCTTGGTTTCCACTGCCTTGAGACTGGACATTTGTGTGTTGATTATTTTAGGACTGGTCCATGGTGTCCCACACCCTTGACCAGATCACCTTCTCCTGACTCTGCAGCATCCCCTTCCTCTCTTCTCCTATACCAACACGTCTGACACATTAAAAAATATATATAATTTTATAAATAGGGTTATAACACAGCCTTCAGATTCTCCCAAATGTGACAAATGCCTCATTCTCTCCTGTATCATTTCTTTTGGAAAATTTTCTTGTAATGTGTTTTCTGGCTGTACACAATTTTCCAAGAACACATCCCTTGCCCATGCCCCTTGCTTGGCAAGTCAGTAACCTACAATGTGGGACAACTCTCAGAAGGACTGTATATTCCCAATGTATATGGCCACCACATCCTCTCATCTCCCTTTAATGATGTAACATGGCCAGACAACTCATAGATGGAAATGGTCCTATTCATTCACATTGAGAAATCACTGTCACGGTGAATAGTAATAGTCAAGCGTCCCATGATCAGTACCTTTTTCTTTCTGAGGCAGAGCTACATGGGAAGTCAGATTAGCATCAAACCATTGCCAGGGGAAGGTAGGCTCAGAACAAAGGGAGATAATAATATGATTCTAGTGTTTGAAGTCACCTGAATGGGATAGGCTGACACGTCTGGGTAGTAGGACTGCAGTGTTTAGAGGCACTGGCTAAGGCTTAAGCTACCTACCTAGTGGGTGATAGGCTCTACGAAGATGTCTCTGGGATTCCTTCCTCATTTTCAGTGCCCACTACTGACTGATACATTCTTCTGGACAGATTTGATCAGATCTAGATGAGTTTGGAAGCAATTCAGCCTCTGAAGTGCTTGACTTTGAGGTTCCACTTTCAAAGAGCAATCTTCCTACTTCTTATTTCCAAATTCTTGAGGAAAGGCCACCATAGCTCACATACTGGAGCATATTATTATAAGCAAAGGGCTCTGATCATGGTATTCTGGGCAGGGCCTCACATTTGTTTCCTTTGCACTGCACTGCACTGCACTTCCAAGCTGGAACACACTTCTGCGGTTCAGATAGCCTGTAGTGAAAGAAAAGTAAAGTGAGGGCTGCAATCTCCTCTTTATTTCTTTAAAGTATTACTTAACTTTTGAACTCTTATTTTATTGAATTTATATTATTATGTTAGTCTGTAATCTGTTCCTTGAGCAATGTTTTCTTCTAGATCTAGTTTCTTATATTTTGGACACTATGTTTCTATGTTTGTTTTGCTGTTGCTTATTTATATTGTTGTGCTTTTTATTTTCATTCTGTTCATGCTTGGATCTTTTATTTCCTCTGATATAATAACAGCAATATTATCTAACATTTAGCCTTATGGCACTTAACTATGTGCCAGTCATTGTTCTAAGTGCTTTCTCTATATTAACTTACTTAATCCTCATAAGAATCCTTTTATTACTATCCATCTCCATTTTACAGATGAAGAACTTTAGGCATTAAGAGGTTAAGTAACTTGTAAGTAGCAGAGACAAATTAGAAATTAGGCATTCTGGCTCCAGCATCTATTTTTATAACCACTGTACTTCCCACCATTTGTTCTCTAGAGAGCTATAGTTTGTGGGCTGGATCTTTCTTGTTCTATATACTTTGCCTATAGACTGAAGGTGTGGTCAGTGGAGAGGGAGAGCTCAGCTTGGAAGGTGGGTCAACTTGAAGGTTAATTTACAGTCCTTGGGCTCACTCCACCTTGCTGGAGGCTGTATTCCAATCTCCTTAGACAGAATGCCCTTGCCTTTAGGTTCAGCCTCTAGTTTAGCCTAGAGCCCTCAGTCACCGAACATGGTTCACTTGTACTTACCTCACCCGTTTCTCCCAGTGACCATTTTGCTTCTCTTCAGTCAGAAAAAGGAAAGGGTGATACCTCCTCAGTTTTCATTTTTCCTGATTGAGAGTATAAGTAAGCATTCTCTGGATTTTTGTGACACATAGTTACACCTTCTAGAAAATGGGGTTAGAAAACTTTTTATGTGACTCACTTCCTCTCAGTTCCAGGGTCTTCTACGTCATTCCTTTTTGAAGTTTGTGGCACTGCAATGTATTTCCTGTTTGATCATTGAGGTAAAATACTTCGCTAATTTGTATGACCTTGGGGGGTAGTGATTATTCATTTATTTAATTAGGTGGGTATTAGAGAAGGGAGTCTGTGAAGAATATTCACTCTGCCATCCTGAATCAAACATGCATACCCACTATTTAGAATTCATTGTTTCTTGAAGATCCCAAGTTACCTAAATTTTATAGATCTAGCAAGGGAAATAAGATCCCCATGGGAAAGCAGGAATAAATTTTAAAACCCTAAAAAGTAAAACTATATCTAAGATGAGGTAGAATATATCTGTACCAATTAATTGGGAAAATAAAGAAAAATGTTTTAAGCATGGGGCTATTCAGCTATTGAGTCTTGTAAGTAAGCAATGTCAGATCCCTGGTTCAAACACACCAAAAAAAGGAAGAACAGGGACAAATTTTAATTTTTTTGAATTTTTAGCATAATTTACTTATTCTTTTAGAATATTAGGCTTTTGTATTGTTAACACCAGGTTTCCGTAGCTTGAGGCCTTCACCCTACTTAATACCTAGTAATGGTCTCATTTGCCTTCCCCCAAACCCATGTGTGACCTAAGTAAGATACCAGGAAACTCTACTCTAGCACTCCCAGCCAGTTACACTGGGAACACAGCCTCCCTTCCTGACCCACTAGTCCGTGCCTGATAGGCGAACAAGGCAGGAGAAGGGCACAGGAGTTGCTGAGCACGAAAGAAGCCCTACTGTTCCACAGGCCTTATACAGAAATATCAAAACAGCAAGGAGTCCCCTGGAAGCCACAGGCACCTCACATTAGTCATTTCACCAACAAGACTGAATGCAGTTAAGAATTACTTATAGGATTAAAAATAACTTAATGTCAGGTGGGACAGGGAGAAAATATTTGCATAACACATATCTGATAAAGGACTTGTATCCAAAATACAAAAAGAACTCTCAAAACTCAATTTAAAAAATCAGGGGGGAGGGAGAAAAAATCAACCTAATTTTAAAAATAGGAAAAAGATGAGAGCAGACGCTTTACCAAAGAAGTCATATAGTGACAAATACATACATGAAAAAAATGCTCAACACACAACTCATTAGGGAAATGCCAATTAAAACCACAATGAGATGGCAGTACATACCTATTAGAATGGTTTTTAAAAAATTTTTTAATACCAAATGCTAGCAAAGATGCAGAACACCTGAAATTCTCAAACACTGTCGATACAAATGCAAAATAGTACAGCCACTTTGGAAAACAGTTTGACAGATTCTTTAAAAATTAAGCATACATTAACAATAAGATCCAGCATTTCCACATGTATGTATTTACCCAAGAAAAATAAAAATTTATGTTCACACAAAAACCTGTACACAAATGTTTATAGCAGCTTTATTTATAACCACTGACACTAGAAACCCAAACATTTCTCAGTTGGGGACTGGAGAAATAAAATAATGACACACACATTCCATACAATGGAATACTACTCAGCAATAAAAAAGGAGCAAACTACTGATACACACAACACAGATGAATCTAAAATGCATTATGATAAATTTAAAAAGCCAGACTCAAAAGTCTACATGCTTTATAATTACATTTATGAAGGTGAAACTATAGGAGCAATAAATAGATGAGTAGTTGCCAGGGGCTGAGGCACCAGTGGGGTGGGAGAGAAATTTCTGCAGTAAGTAACTGTTCTATACCTTGATCGAGATGGTAATTGTATGCATTTATCAAAACTCATAGAATTGTACACTAAAGGGGGTAAATTTTACTGAAAAAAATAAAGTAGTTCATAATAGAAAAATGTCATGTGGAAGAAACTTTAGAATAACCCACTCAACTGACAAGAGAAAACTCAAAAGAGGGGTTATTGACATGCTGTCATCTAAGGGAGTAGGAGTGGAGAGATGAGTCTCTTGACTCCCATTCATGATCCTTAACACTACAGCAATATTTTCCAATTTTTTTTTTTTTACCTTGAGCCTCAGTAAGAAATACATCATTACCATAAATTCAGCAGCTTAAAACAAAACTCATTTACCTCAGTTCTGCAGGTCAGAAGTCTGGCACAGTGTGGCTGGATTCTGTGCTCACGGTCTCATAAGGCCAAAGGCCAAAGCGAAAGGATCGGTTGGCCTGGGCTTTGTCTGCAGGTCCTAGGGGAAAATCCATTTCCAAGACCATTCAAGTTACTGGCAGAATTCAGTTCAGCGCAGTTGAGACTGGTTTCCTTGCTGGCTGTCAGTGACAGGTTGTTCTCAGCTTCTAAAGGCTGCCCACATTCTTTGGCTCATGGCCCTCCTCCATTTTCAAAGCCAGCAGCCATTGCTCAAGTCTTTTTAATGTTCTGAATCTTTCTGGCATTCTATTCTATCCTCAGCCAGAAGCTCTGCTTTTAAGGGCTTATGTAATCACTTTGAGCCTGCCCAGATAATCTAGGATAAACTATTTTAAAAGTCAACTGATTACTAACGTTAATTACAGGCATACTATGTTTCATTGTACTTTACTTCATTGCACTTCACAGATATTATGGGTTTTTACAAATCAAAATTCTGTGGCAACCATGCATCAAGCAAGCCTACCAGCTCCATTTTTCCAGCGTTTGCTTGATTCATGCCTGTTTCACATTTTAGTAATTCTCGCAACATCTCAAACTTTCTCTTATTTGTCATGGTAACTTTAAGACTTCAGTAGAGTATGATGAAATAGCAAAAGAACCAGAATTAGAAGTGATGTCTGAAGATGTGACTGAATTGCTACAACCTCATGACAAAACTTTAACAGATGAAGAGCTGCTTTTTATGATGAACAAAGAAAATGGTTTCTTGAGATGGAATCCACTCCCAGTTAAGATGCTGCGAAGACTATTGAAATTACAACAAAGGATTAATAATGTTGTGTAAACTTTGGTAAAACAGCAGCAGGATGTAAGAGGTCTGACTCCAATTTTGAAAGATCTACTGTGGGTAAAACGCTATCAAACAGCATCCTATGCTATGGAAAAATCATTCGTGAAAGGAAAAGTCAATCTATGTAGCAAACCTCATTGTTGTCTTAAGAAATTGCCACCGCCACCCCAATCTTCAGCAACCACCACCCTGATCAGTCAGCCACCATCAACATCAAGGCAAGAACCCCCACCAGCAAAATGATTACAACTCACTGAAGGCTCGGATGATTGGCATTTTTTAACAATATTTTTTAATTAAAGTATGTACAGTACATTTTTCAGACATAATGCTAATGCACACTTAATATAGTATAAACATTTTATATGCACTGGGAAGCAAAAAAAAATGTTACTCATTTTATTGCAGTATTTGCTTCATTATAGTGGTCTGTAACTGAACCCACAGTTATCTCCAAGGTATGCCTATACACCTGCAACATCCCCTTCAACAGGCATGACAACCAGGGGTGAAGGTACTGGGGAAATTCTGCCCACCACATATTTTACACAATGACCTAGTATACACACATATAAACGAAACAAAAATTAAAATACTTGCCCTTACTCAACATTCTAATGCTTTTAATATATTATTTTAAAAGGCCAGTGGCAATATACTACATCAATTTCCTATCCCACTAATGGGCTACAACCTCTAATTTATCTTAAGAACAGGCCAGCATGCCCTTTTAAATTCCTATTTGCAGTAATAATAGGAGGCCCATGGAAGGGCCTCAGGGGTCTATGTCAACCTTAACTTATATGTAAAGTTATGAAACTAATCACAAGAAAAATAAACACATGTTGGGGGACATTCTACAGGATACTTCACCAGTGCTACTGAAGGCTGTTATGGTCATGAAAAATGAGAAAAGACTGAGAAATTGTCACAGATCAAAGTAGACTGGGGAGACCTAACAAGTCAATGTAATATAGTTATCTTGGACTGGATCTTGGAACAAAAAGAAGACACAATAGGAAAACTGGAGGAATACAAAGTCTGGAGTTCAGTTAATAGTAACAAGTACATGTCAGTTTCTGAGTTTTAATAAGTGTACTTGGCGATCTAAAATGTTAACAGCGGAACTAAGTGAGGGGTATGTAAGAACTCTACACTATCTTTGCAACTTTCTTCTGAATCTAGTATTACTCTAATAAAAAGTTTATTTACAAAATATAACAGGACTGAGCATCTGTGCATTCTAGGGAGATCTGTGAACTCTGTATATTCAATCCATGATCCAAAAATACTTAAGACCCACTCTCCAAGGCTTCTTGGTGCTTTCCTTAACTACTACTTCCTAAATATTCTGCCTCCTTCCTATATCACCCATATCTTCCCTGCAAAATCCAAAATTTAGCCCAGGGCAGGGGGAAGGGAAAATGAGTTACTGTTTAGTGGGTACAGAGTTTCAGTTTGGGAAGATGAAAAATGTTTTGGAGATGGATGATGGTGACGGTTGTACAATATGAATTTACTTAATGCCATAAAACTGTACACTTAAAAATGGTTAAAATGGTAATTTTTATGTTGGGTATTTTTACCACAGTTAAATAAAAATAATCAGTACTGACACATAACACAGAAAAACCTTGAAAACGTTATCTATGTGAAATAAGCCAGACACAAAATACAAAATTCTATTCATGTGAAAATAGTCTAAAATTATGAGTTATACATACCTGTAAATATACTAAAAATTACTGAAATGTACACTTTAAATGGGTGATTATATGGTATATGAATTATATGTCAATAAAGCTCTTAAAATGTTTATTTATTTTTAAATTTAGAATCACATTTATTGGCATTATGAAGACCTTAAGTGATAGCCAGTAAATTTTAGACCCAGAGGAGATCAGGAAGGTCTGTGACTGGGCATGGTAGCTCTCCAGTCATGGCAGTGAGAACAAATGCAAGACTATGAAACACACTAGCTTAAAGCTGATCCGTGACTTTTATTCCAGTCCTTACCATTCATTCAGCAATCTACACAATTCATTTTATCTCTGCCCCAAGCAGCAGCAGCTGCATCCAGGATGGAAATGGAAGACACAAACAATGGAAGACCTTGTAGAGAAAAACTAACAGGTGAGATCTCTGTTTACTCCTGCTTAGGTGAAGGTAGAAAAGGAAATGTAAGTGTAACATTCCAAGGACTCTGTTCTTCAAAGCCACCAGAAGAGCTAGCTGAAGGAGGCAGGTAAAGGTTCCCAAAACTTTCCTTGCTCAGCAATCAATCCAAAGTACCTAAAAAGACAAAGAACAACATGTAAAACAAGTTACTTTAAGAGCTGGATGAGAGTAAAAAACTGGAAAGGTTAAAGTGGAAGCTGCTTTGGTATTGGCAGTTCTTTAAGACCAAAATACTTGTTCTGAAGACTAACCATCCAACAGATCCTCAGGTAAAAACATGTTGGTACAGAGGGTGGGCAGCTGGGAATTAAGCATACTGGAAAGTTAGAACCAGAGGTAGAAAAAGAAACAAGAAATTATTGTGTTAGTTAATGAGCATTTATGAAAACCATACAAGAGGTGAGTTATACAAAATATATGAGATAAGTTCTCTAAGCCAAAAGTTTATAACCTTTTGAGAAAGTTCCAGTTCAAGATGAGATACTAAGCCCACAAGTTTTTATGCCTTCCCATCCAAGATTCCACTCAAAAGGAAAAAAACGTTTTAAAAAAAGATACAAATCTACAAAAAGAACAGAGGGTACATCAGCTGTGAAGAGATTTCAACAATAAGCTGAGTAACAGAAATCTGAATGAGCCTAAAAATAACACGGATGTAGCTGCAATAGAGATAGGAGCCCATCTGCCTAGGAAACCGAGGGGAGGCCGCAGACCCAGACACCAGGAATAAGGAAAGAGACGCCAAGCTAAATGGGTTAATGATTCTAGAGTCTATATGAGAAACACCTGACCCCATCTCCCCACAACCCTCCCTAAATACAGCACTCCCAGAAAACAAGTATTTAAAAATTGGTAGGGGCAAAAAAAAATCAGAGGGCTCTCTTCTAAAGAACTAAATGAATTATCCAGAGAACTAGAGCAACTTCTAAAATGCCAGTTTCCCCAGCAAAGCTTTCTGCATTCTGGCCTTTGGGGGCCCCGAGCATAACATCTGGTCCTATCCCTGCTCACCCTAAAGTAGAAGTGTCAGGCAAAAACCACAGACACAAACAGTTTCCAAAAGCCTTCTTATTCCCTCATTCTTAAACAGAATGAAAATTACCATTTTTCTTAAAAATGCTACAATGCAAATTTCTGGTGAGTTCAACTGATGAAGTTTATTAAAATACTTTTAAAATCCTATAGGCATTGAAGAAGCATCAAGAAAAGGCAAACCTCAAATCTAGACAAGGCAACACAAAATCCAGCCATTAAAGCTTCTTTTGCCCTGAGGGCATTTGCCGATCTAAAAGACAGCTGAGCAAACCAAGTCAAATCCCAGTCTGCCCAGTGAAAAGGCCTAATAACCTGACCCCACACACACTTTTTTAAAACTGAGTCTCAAATGGCTACACTTTGAGAGTAAGACAAAACCAGAATTAAACAAGCCCACTAACAGGCTTATAGTTAGGGTTTGTATCACCACAGTGGCCCATTGATCCTCAAATCTTGGCTTTGGATTAAAAGGATCTTACACTAATAAATGTTCCTAGGTGCCCTACAGAAGCACATGAAAATCTTCATCAACTATATTTCTATTTCTAGCAACTCAGAAAAGAAATTTTTTTTTAGAAAGATACCATTAACAATAGCATCAAAAATATTAAGTACTGACAGGAAAACATCTTAACAATATATGTGAACAATATATCTGGGCGATGCAAATTAAAACCACAATGCAATTATCACTTACATTCCTATCATACTGGCAACAATCAAATTCTGAGAACAACAAGCATTGGTAAGAATGAGGAACAGTAGAAATTATCATATACTGCTTGATGGCAGAAATGTGAATCAGATATACAAGAAGTTTGGCAGTACCTACAAAAGAAAGATATACATACCCTATGCCCAGCAATTTTATACACACACACACACACACACACACACACACACACACACACACACACACATCCCCCCTAGAGAAACATGTACAAGAATGTTCACAGCAAATTAGCCATAAAAAAAAAAAGGTTATCTAACTAGCCACATTAAAATCCATTGTGGTATTGTCACACAATGGCACGCCATACAGCAAAGAAAATGAACAAACCAGAGATATGTGCAAACACAAAGATGAATCTCATAAATGTGTTAACATAAAGAAAACAGCTCTGAGATAGATGCTAACCAATAAATACATACAGTTTAGTTCCATTTGTAGAAAATTCAAAGAAACATAAAACTAAACATTAGTATTTAGAGATAAATGCTTATGTGGTAAAACTAAAGAAAATCACGGAAGTAATTACCAAAGTCAGGATACAGTCAGGCAGAGCATGAAAAGACATAATGAATAATATACATGGAGCTTCTGGTAGCTAACAATATTTATCTCTTGGTCTCATGGGTGTTAATTTTATTATTTATTGACTTTAAATTTGTCCTTTGTGTTATATTTCATAAGAAAAGGCTTAGAAAAGAATGTACATATTCTAAATATATTTGCATAAAACATCCAGAAAAAGCTATTCACAGTACTATTTTTCAACCTCTGCACTCAACTGATAAAGCATAAAAGATTTAATTGTGGTAACAGCCTTAACAATGTCAAAGTATACATGATGCAAAGTGAAAGCTAGAAGTGAGCTAAAAACAGGAAAGGTAGAGATAGATACACTAAAAGTCACCCCTTACCAAGTGGGAAGACAAGAAATATGTTGAGAGTTAGGTACAACAAAATAAGCTTTCATATGTTATATTAACTACAAAGGTAACAAATTAAAAATGATGCAACTACAATTAAAAGAAATGTTCAAGGAACTGTTTAAGAAAATAAAAACCATGAATAATAAATACGTACAATAACTACATATCTATCAACAATTATTTTCAATGTAAGTGGGTTAAGTGCTCCAATCAAAAGACATAGGGTGGAGATTGGATTAAACATGACAGCATGAAAGACATTACCAGATCTTTCCCTTTGAAACAACAATGAACTGAACCCCTAAAACTCTACAAAAAACACCCAAACCACACACCAGCACATCTGACCGTGGGATCTGCACATAAGAGCTACCACAGGTCAGAACCCCAGGTTTTGGGCAGTGGCCTGGGAGAAACAAAGAAGCTGCCTCTCAG
Source organism: Macroglossus sobrinus (assembly GCA_004027375.1). NCBI lineage: Eukaryota > Metazoa > Chordata > Mammalia > Chiroptera > Pteropodidae > Macroglossus > Macroglossus sobrinus. The sequence goes on from PVKZ01003044.1 coordinate 134,126, forward strand.
AGCTCCCTGTAGGAGGGCAAAGGGAGGTGTGGAGAGTGACCTGAACAGCCCTGCCTGAGAGTGCTGTGAGCTCTACACGGCTAGTGGCAGTACAAAATCATCAGGGCAGAAGGCAGAGAAACAGGGATGGCAGAAAAGTGGAGAAAACACAGAAACAGCAGTTGATTTTTAACACCCGCAGATGCAAGACTGAGGCTGAGCCGCAGCCTCCAACATCCGACCGAGAGGGCCCCTTCCCCCAAACCTCCCAGACATAACTCAATGGAGCCCCACGAGAATCTGAGTGAATGCTACCTAAATTGTCACTAACAGTGACAAGAACTGAGATTGAGAGTAGCAAGCATGATTAAACATCTATAAAGAAAAAAAAGATATTAACACTTTATATAAAGCAGATATTCAAGAGGCTTAGACGCCACCTACTGGAGACCAAATGAAAAACACTTTATTTACAACACGCTAGAGATCATTATATAATAAATCTTCTTTGTGGAAAAAAGAAAAAAAGCAGAACACACTTCCATTAATGCCCAGGCAGAGAAATAGTCCATTAAACACCATGAACAACCAAGGTGACAAGGCAGCCCAGAAAAAAAAAGAGAAAAATCTCCAGAAAACAAGCTTACAGACATAGAAAGATGCAACTTAAATTCTGGATGGTACTTCTGAAGAAACTCAGTGAGATCCGAAACTAATCATATCACAATTTCAGGAATTAAAAAAACAACTAGATGAGTAGAATAGGTTCTTCAGCAAGATTGAAACCTTCAAAAAGAACCGAATAGACCTTCTGGAGATAAAGAACACACTGCAAGAGGTGAAAAATGAAATAACAAGCTTGGGAAATAGAGTTGACCAAATGGAGAAAAAGATCAATGATATCTAAGAAAGAAATCTAGAAATAAATCAGAAAGAAGAGAGAAACCGAAGAATGAAAAATAATGAAAGAGAAATACAAGAACTAGCTGATACCATCAGGAGAGGAAACAAAATAATGGGAATTCTCGAAGGGGAGGAAAAGGAGCAGGGATTAGAAAGCATTTTCCAACAAATAGTTGACAAGAATTTCCCAAATCTAAGGAGTGAGCTAGAGCTTAGAATTCAAGAAGTCAATATAACACCCAATTATCTCAACCCAAAAGGGCCTTAACAAAGACTTATCGTATTAAAATTATCAAAAATCAACAACAAAGACAGAATTCTCAGGGCAGCCAGGGAAAAGACAGTAACCTATAAAGGAAAACTGGTATCGTAAGACTTTTCAGCACAACCTGACATTTACAGGGCCTTCCATCCCAAAACAGCTGCTTATCCATTCTTCTCTAGTGCACATGGAACATTCTCAAGAATCGACCACATACTGGGACACAGAGATGGCCTCAACAAATGTAAGAAGATTGAACTCATATCAACCATATTCTCTGATCATAATGCTTTAAAACTACAGATCAATAGTAAAAAAAATGTGGAAAGAACCACAAGTAAATGAAGATTAAACAACATACTACTGAAGAATAACTGGATCAAGGAAGAAATACAAAGAGATATCAAGAGATACATAGAAACGAATGATAATGATAGTACAACGTATCAAAATTTTTGGGACAGGGCAAAAGCAATCATAAGAGAAAAGTTCATATCATTACAGGCCTAACTCCAAAAACAAAAACAAGCCCAAATAAATAATCAAAATTAGAGCAGAAAAAATGAAATTAAAAACAACAACAACAACAACAACAAAACAATAGAAAAAATAAATGCAACAAAGAGCGGGTTCTTTGAGAAGGTTAATAAAATTGACAAATCCATGGCTAGACTCACTAAAAAAAGAGAAAGGACACAAAAAACAAAATCAGGGATGAAAGAAAGGAAATTACTACAGACACTGAAGAAATACAAATGATCATACAAGAATACTATGAAAAAGTATATAACACCAAATTTAATAACCTAACAACCTTCCTAGACTGAATCAAGAAGAACTGGAAAATCTAAATAGACTGATCAGCAGTATGGAAATTGAAACAATCATCAAAAACCTACCAAGAAATAAAAGTCCAGGACCACATGACTTCACCAGTGAAATTCTACCTAACATTCAAAGAAGATTTAATATCTATTCTTCTCAAACTCTTCTAAAAAACTGAAGAGGAGGCAATACTTCCTAACTCATTTTATGAGGCCAATATTGCCCTGATACCAACACCTGGTAAAGATAACACAAAAAAAGAAAACTACAGATCAATATGTCTCATGAACACAGATGCAAAAATCTTAAATAAGATACTAAGGAACTGAATACAGCAACATATTAAAAAGATTACATCACAATCAAATGGGCTTCATACCAGAGACACGGGGATGGTTCAACATACGCAAATCAATTAATGTGATATACTACATAAACAAACTAAAACGTAAGAATCATATGATCACATCAATAGATGCAGAAAAAACCTTTGACAAGATACAGCACCCATTTATGATCAAAACACTTCACAAAATCAGTATAGAAGGAAAGTATCTTAATATAATAAAGGCCATATGTGACAACCCTTCAGCCAACATTATACTTAATGGTGAAAAACTAAAAGCCTTCCCCCTAAGATCAGGAACAAGGCAAAGCTGTCCACTATCACTACTGTTATTCAATATAACACTGGAGGTCCCAGAGAGTATAATCAGGCAAGAGAAAGATAGAAAAGGCAAACCGTCACTATTTGCAGATGACATGATTCTTTATATAGAAAATCCTGAAGATTCCACAAGAACACCACCAGAAACAATGAACAAATACAGTAAAGTTTCTGGATACAAAAATCAAGGTTCAAAAATTTATAGCGTTCCTATACTTTAATAATAAAGTGTCAGAAAAAGAAGTGGAAAAAATAATTCCTTTCACAATTGCAACAAAAAGAATAAAATACCTAGGAATAAATCTAACAAAATATGTGAAGTACCTACATAATGAAAACTATAAGACTCTGTTAAAAGAAATCGAAGAAGATACAAAGAAATGGAAAAGTATTCTGTGTTCTTGGATTGGAAAAATCAACATAGTTAAAAAGATCTTATTATCTAAAACATTATACAGATTTAATGCAATCCCCATCAAAATCCCATTGAAATTATTTTTTTAAATAGACCAAAAAAATCATCAGATTTGTATGGAAGCACAAAAGACCCCAATTGCCAAAGCCATCCTGAAAAAAATGAGGCTGGAGGCATTACTCTGCCTGACTTCAAATTATACTACAAAGTGACAATAATCAAAACAGCATGGTATTGGCCGCAAAACAGACACATGAACCAGTTGAACAGAATTGAGAGTTCAGAAGTAAATCCATATGTATATGGCAAATAATTTTTGACAAAAAAGCCGAAAACATACAGTGTAGAAAGGAAAGTCTCTTCAATAAATGGTACTGGGAAAACTGGAAAGCAATCCGCAAAAGAATGAAATTAGACTGTTGTCTATCACCACACACCAAAATTAACTCAGAATGGATTAAGGACCTGAATATAAGACCAGAAACAATAAAATGCATAGAAAAAAAAACATAGGAACTAAAGGACCTTGGACTTAGAGAGGATTTTATGAATTTGACCTCAAAGGCAAGGGAAGTAAAAGCAAAAACAAATAAAAGGGACTGCATCAAACTAACAGGCTTCTGCTCAGTAAAAGAAACCATCGACAAGGTAAAGAGACAACCATCCGAATGGGAAAAAGCAACACCTCCGATAAAGGCCTAATATCCAAAATATACAAAGAACTCATATGACTCAATAACAACAACAACAAAAATGATCCAATCAAAAAATGGGCAGAGGACCTGAACAGATACTTCTCCCTAGAGGACATACAAATGGCCAAAAAATATATGAAAAGACGCTAACTATTATGAAAATGCAAATCAAAACCACAATGAGATACCATCTCACACCTGTTAGAATGGCTATAATCAACAGGACAAGTACTAACAAATGTTGGAGAAGATGTGGAGAAATAGGAACCCTCATACACTGCTGGTGGGAATGCAAATTGGTACAGCCACTATTGAAAGCGGTATAGAGGTTCCTCAAAAAACTAAGAATTGACCTACCATGTGATCCAGCAATCCCTCTACTGGGTATTTACCGCAAAGACTTGAAAAACTCATATTTGAAAAGATATTTGCATACCGATGTTCATAGCAGCATTATTCACAGTGACCAGAACATGGAAGCAAATGAAGGGTCCTACGATAGATGATTGGCTAAAGAAGCTGTGGTACATATATACAACGGAATATTACTCAGCAATAAGAGATGAAATACTGCCATTTGCCACAACATGGATGAACCTTGAAATAATCATACTAAGCGAAATAAACCAAACAAAAAAGGCTGAAAATCACATGATATCACATATGTGGGATATAAACCCAAAAGCAACAAATGAATAGGACTAACAAACAGAGACTCATGGACATGGACAATGGACTAGTAGTTACCAGAAGGGAGAGAGGAGAGGGGAACTTAAAAAGTAAAATGTAAAAAAAAAAGTTATGTATATATAGTATGAAAAAATAATAAACTGGCATTTAAAGAAATGTAAAAAAAAAAAAGAAAAGAAAAAAGAAATAGGGTGGCTGAATGGATAAGAAAACTAGACTATGCTGTCTAGGAGAGACTCACTTCAGATCCAAAGAAACACACAGACTAAAAGAAAAGGAATAGAAAAAAATATTTCATAAAAATGAAAAAAAAAAAGCTATGGCAGCAATACTGATACCAGACAAAATAGACTTTACAACAAAGACTATAACAAAAGACAAAGAAGGACCCAGCAATCCCACTTTGGAGTATTTATCTGAAGAAATCCAAAACACTTACTTCAAAGGGACATGTGCATCCGTATGTTCACTGCAGCATTATTTACAATAGCTAACAGAAGCAACTTGGGTATCCATCAATGGATGAAAGAAGAAATGGTACATATATACAATGAAATATTACTCAGCCATAAAAAAGAATGAAATCTTGCCATCTGCAACAACATGGATTAACTTAGAGGATATTATGCTGAGTGGAGTAAGTCAGACAAGAAAAGTGCCATTTGATTTCACTCATGTGGAATCTAAAGAACAAAATAAACAAAACAGAAACAAATTCACAGATACAGGGAACATTTTGATGGTTGCCAGATGAGAGGAGGGTTAGAAGGATGGGTGCAAAAGGATAAGGGATTAAGAATTACAATTTGGTAGTTGCAAAGCAGTCATGGGGATGTAAAGTACAGCAAAAGAAATATAATCAATAATATTGAAATAACTATGTATGGTGCCAGTTGGGTACTAGATGTATCAGAGTGATCACTTTGTAAGTTAAATAAATGTCTAATCACTATGTTGTAAACCTGAAACTAATAAAATATTGTATATCAACTGTAATTGAAAAATTAGAAGTTATTAAAAATAATGATAGAACTACCAAAAAATGGAAAGAGAGAAGGGATTTACGGGGTAGTATAGGTTAGACAAATCTTCATTTGTCATAGAAGTCAATAGATAACATCTGTAGTTGGTAAATCAAGGAGGAAGCATATTATTTAGAAATATAGGTAACCACCTAAACTAAAAACAAAAGGGTGAGGGGCAGCAACTATATTTCATTATAAAACATTAGGTAATTATTTGATTTTTAAGCATGTATATATATTGCCTTTATTAAAAAAGAAAAAATGGTTTCCTACTTAGAACATACACTAAGGACATAACATGTACTTTACCAGGTACAAAATAATATAAATGAACTGTATGCACAGGGCCAAAATTTTAGTCTACTAGTGTAGGATAAGCAGAGGGTTCAATTACTGAAATAACTGGATTGGAAGATGAAAATGAACACATCCACCACTCAATAAATGGTCATTATTAAAAATTCGAGCTAAGCATTATGCCATGGAAGAAGCTAGAGTGAAAAACTTCTTAAGATCTCTCCACTTCTATTCCTGGCACCCTCCAATTTATGACCCATGAGGCACTAGTGTTACGTATGTTTTAAAATACAAATCTGATGTCACTCATCTCTTTGAAGAGCTGGTAATTAAAAATGAGCGGGTAGTCTCCAAACATTTTTGAACGGAGAATTTACAGAAAGTCAGTCACAAGGTGTTTGCCTTAGGTAGATAGCTAGCAAATTATTTTTAGAAAAAAATGAGGTGGAAAGAGAAGCTTGAGAAAGATCTAAAAATTAATAAATGAAGCTGATCATTAAGATACATGGAAATGTATCTTAAAATTTAGAAAAATGTATCAAAAGAATCAGAAGCCTAGATTATACAGATGCAAAACCATTAAAATAATGAAATAAATCAAGAAAAGATTTCTGAAGGTAATAAGGTTTGAAGAGGTAATGAGAACACCCTAGTATGGTGAAAGTACATGGCTTTCAAAAAACTAGTCAGAGTACATGTAAGTAAGAGTAAACTGATCAGATTTAGGAATTAAGTAGCAGAAACTGCTCTAAGAGAAGGTAGCTAAAATGAGGTATTTCAAATATTTCCTATTTCAAAGACAAGATTTAGTTAGCACACAAATTAATCTAAAATTCCTAAGAACAATTAGAGGCAAGCACTGAATCTCACTGCAGCAAAATAATCACTTACCACTAACTACTGAAGAAGAAAAAGGAACAAGAAGTAACCCTTTAAATGTTGGCAATTGTCTCTGATCTTTAGCATTATGATGAGGGGGGATATTTACATTTAGGAATGGAAATCAAAGTAGGAATCAACCTTCAGAATTCAGCAAATTCCACTGGGGTCTTTATTTCTCTCATTTCAGATAGAAGCAATTTTCAGCTAACTCTCACCAGATGTAGCAAGTTAGTTTTTCCTATCTTAATAGGAAATAGGAAGAAAGAAACATCACAAACAAGAACCAGGCATCCATTTTATTAGGTTTTGAACTCAGATCATTAGCATAGAAAAGACAAGTGTAAGTAATTACTCATTGATAGGGAACTCACCTTCCAGAAAAGCAAACTCATCCACAGCTTCTATTGCATTATCTGAAACACAAAGCAAAGGGACACCTGACTATCTCTGGTCATCTGGACATCATCCCCCCAAAACACAACCCATACAGTGCAGGACATGAGGCCATATGCAAATCAGGGCAAGTATAAAATTTGTCCCTTTGCTATTTTGAGATCCATGTCTACTGCACTACCAAATCTTACATATCAGCTGTCTCTCTACAAGAGTAAGAAAACCCTGAGCAAATACTGGTCAGTAAAGGGAACCTCTTTGCTCTGAAAATCATCAGAGAAGAGAGTTTGGCAATATAGCAGAGAATGTGAGAATATGGAATGTGAAAGCTTACATATGTGTTAAAGTTACTAGGCTAGAAAGGAGAGTCAGAAATCAAACGTCCAGTTTCTAGGGAAAATAAAATTAAGCCTTGCACAATGTGGCAGAAAGTATAAAGGGGTCTAGTAGGCTTTGGCAACAGTTAGACTCCTTTCCTTGTCTGTCCCACCACCCCTCCAACTATCCAAAGCATAAAGACTTGAAAAGTAGGGCTTTCTGGCACTGTGGCAGTCCAACAGAAAACATCACAGGGACAGACTCTGAAGCATCTCCTATCTTACAGTGATGCCTTCTTAACCAAAGGGAAAGCCTCATCCAGCCCTCCCTTGTACACCCCCAATGCCAGATACCACCACAATGACACTTTACCCAAATCCCTCCTCTGGAGGGTTTTCCTCTTCCCTTGTTGAGCACAGCAGTAGGCATCTTTTGCAATGGTCTCCACAAACAGTTCCTGTGAAGCAAACAAGGAGAGGTGTACTGTAAGTCATCAAGTAACGTATACAAGTAACGTATACAATAAGTTCTGGGACTTGAAGCGAAAGGACACGGTAACGAAACCAATTTTACCATAGACTAAGTGATATAAACAGTTAAGTTCCTGGGGTACCTCATCAACAATATATGGAAACAACGTTAAACACCACCACCACCACCACGAAGTTATTCGGAGATCTGCTGTATCGGTGAATTCTAGCACCATTTGTGAGAAGAGTGAAAGAGGGTTTAGTACACGGGGAAGTTCTCAGGGACTTCAAGTTCTAATTCCCTTTCCCCTCCCTCATTTGTAAATCCACCCCACTCTTTCATCTGCGACTTCAAGTTCTAAGTTAGACACGGGAAATGCAAAGTAACGTCCTTGGCCGGGCTCTCATGATAACGCAAGTGTGTTAACAAAGCAATACAACTCTTGTATGTGACCCTTGTCTTCCCTTCCTACACTCACACCTCAGAATCCCGCCCCGGCCCTGCACCTCCCAGTCCTCCGTTCACCCGGCCCTGGCCCTCCTCTTCCCCTGCCCGGCAACTCTGGCCCACGCCGCCGCTAAGCCCCGCCCCTCACCACCTCCCCGCCCCTCTCCTTGTGCCCCTCGTGCTCTCGCCTCACCGCAGCTCGTGCCAGAATGAAGATGGCTTCCTGTCCCGCGAGCGTCACGTCGGGGTCCGCCTTAACCAAAGCCTTCACTCGTGCCAGAGGCAGCCTCGAGAGACGAGGCCCGGGCACACTGTTCGAGGCTTGGGGCTGCGGGGCCGCTGCCTCCCCACTGGGCCCCTCCTCCTCCCGGGGCGTCCCGCTTCCAGCAGCCACAGCCGCCATCCAGGAAGCGAGCAAGCTGCGCGCGGCCGCTGACTGTGCGCGCGCATGCGGCGCCGGCGCCTTTCCCTGCGCGCGTTAGGCCACGCCCCCTTTGAGCGCAAGTGCCCGCCTTCTAGCAGCTGCTGGGTCCTGGAAATCTCAGTGAGTCGGGACCAGGTGCGTTGCTGGTGTGCGTGCTTGCTCGGTTCCACCGCACCGCCCCACCACTGGCTGTAGTGGCCCCGCTGGCCGTTTCCGCGACCCTCCAGCGTCGCCTGTTCTAGCTAAGCCCAGGCAGCGCCTCTCAGGGACGCTCTGGTTCTGGGAAGAGCGAGCGCGCAGGTATGGAAAAACCCAGACCTGGCCCGCCAAGAGTCTCAGTCAATGCAGAATTGATACCCAAGGCTGAGAAGGGCATGTGCTGGAGGGAGGCCCCGAAGTTTCCCAGAGGGCCCAGCGTGCGGGAAAGAGGGTGCCAAGGAGGGCGCGAGATCCGGACCAGCTTCAAGGAGAACAAGATGCCATTGAGAGAGGGGTAAGACTTTGATAGCAGAAATGGGAAAGTTCAGTCGGGACAAGAAAAAGGCATAGAAGCTAGAAAACAAAGTTGTGGCAATCACAAGACAGCCAAGCCACATTCATTCGATCATGAATTACATCAAAGTCTTGCTTCTCAGACTTTATTCAGATACCTTTACTCTTAGAAATTATTTAAGACCCCAAAGAGCTTTTGTTTCTGTAGGTTATATTTATACTTGTTGTATTAGAAATTAAAACGAAGTTTAAAATACTCATTTAAAATAACTGATACATTGCATGTTAACATAAGTAACTAAATTTTTTAATGAAAAAACACCTCTTTAATGTTTGTCTTAATAGAAGACAAATGAATTCTCTAGCTGCTTCTGTTAACATCACTTTTCACATAGATCTGAAAAACACTCTTCTTGAGAGAAAGAATGAAAAGAGAAAATAACCGCTTCATATTATTAATGAAACCAGACGTTAACTATTTCTTTGAGTATCTTCCTAGAAATACCAATATCTCCTTTCCAAAGCCTGAGCAGCAGCCAGGCCAAACCTGGCTCCATTGGGCTAGTGTCCATGGTTGGAGTCTGCCAGAAGGACTATCCTTCTCCAGCTGATGAACTTTTGACGTAAAAAAGTCTAAAAGTTCTCCCTCGGATCATGCTAACTAGTCATTTTCTACACATGCAATGTATGAATAGACATGGAGCCTGGCTGCCCACATAGGAGAACCAAAGACTTCCATAAAGACTACTCAGTCATCACCTCTCTAAGCCTACGGTACCCCTTCCTCTCCTCCATAAAAATCACTACTAGTTCACTAGTGGGGGAGACTAATTTGAGCCTTGCCTCTGGTGTCCATGTGGCTACCTCACAATTAGTCCTCTGCAAAAGACCATTACCTCGGGATTTGGCTTTTCAGTTGTACATTTGGCAAAGAACACACTTACTCGGATTGATTACATTAAGGAAATAGTTTTGACTTCACAGATCACTGAAAAGGGTCTCTCAGAACACACACACACACCCAGGTCCCCACACCATGCCTTGAGATCTGTTGGCACAGAGGAAGAGTTGATATATGCAAAAATAAGTTTAATATAAATCAATTCTGTTTTAATAGCTTGCATTTTTTCAGCTCTTGCTATGTGCATGATTTAAAGTGCTTTACATTTATGTGTGTCACGTTGACTTACACCATTTTCATAATACCCTATTTGAAATAGTTACTATCTTAACCTTATTTACAGTTAAAATTGGAACAGTTAATTCACTGACGAACAGAGTAAAATAAAATGGAATCGCTGTAGTCAGGCTACTAAATTACTAAAATCAAGTAGGTTGAGGTATGAGGAAATGATTCTACTTTTGTTTTAACTAGCTTGGAAACTTAAATTTTTAAACTTTGCAGTTCTACATAAATGCCCAGATACACATCAAATCTCCAAATAACTCTCTGATTACCCCCTCCCCCAAGGACTAAGGAAAGAATATTTATGTATCTAGACTACTTGACATCCAGATCACCAGATCACCAGACATCTAGAAATTATGCTCTTGGACTAACCCAGAAGCTAAGAATGCAGAACTGATTCTTCTCAAGAATATGCATTTTACTATAAGAAATCCTACCTTTTCTTTCTTCTTCAGAATATTCTGGGTATTGCCTAATTGTGTTTCCAGTTTGCAAACCCTAAAACCTGTGGATAAATCTTTTTCATTTATTTCTAGATAAAGCCTCCTGATTTCATTTACCTTTGGTCAACATCACCCACAGTGAGATGTGGTGAAAGTCAAGATAAAGTTGAATTAGATAACATCTGAATCACTCTCCCTTCCAAAATGATGTGGTAAACTCTACTGACTGGATTAGCAGAATAAGAGGCTTGACCAAGATTATAATCATCAGAAGCAGGTCTGAATCACTGAAAATTTCACCATAGTCTCCTTTAGGACCTCAGTCCTGAGTCCATCTTCAGAATACATTTGTGGACACTCCCATACCTAGAAAACTCCACACAAAATATGTAAAAGTATGGCCAGGTTCCTGTGTCACCTTGCAGCAGAACACTTCATGGAGCAATATTTCAACAATGTCAATGTAGTTAAGTACTAATGACAACCTAAATTCTAAGTTAATACAATGAAAGAGTTGACCACTGTGAGGACAGGATTCAGTAAGACTTCCCAAATGTTCTAAGTCAGATTGGTTTTGGAGGATTGTCTCTTTAAGCTCCCTTTCTTGCCAGCTTTTTATCTTACTTATATTTTCCCTACCTTCTTTTAATTTCCTCCTCTTCCCCTCCCTTTTCTCCCCATAATGCTCATTTTTCCCCACATCATTTGAGTATTTTATCACTTGGCCAAGCCCCTTACTTCCTTTCCCAAGTTTTACTGTGACTAACAGAAAGAGATTTATATAGACCACACAGGACTTTCTGACTATGAGCGCTAAAAGGCATTAAATTGTGTAAAAAGGGGAACTCATGCTTTACTCTCTTTGAATTTCAGTGGCAAAGGGGCAGAGGAAACAAGGGTCAAAAAAGCCGCAAACTAAAAAGAAAAAGCTTGCATATCAATCCATATAGAATGAAATGCTAAAATTACCTTTAAAAAGCTACAAGAAGAAAATGTGAAAAAGAAATGTCATGTGAACATTTGACATAATAAACTAATGATTAAAGACAACTTACCATCTACCTCCTAAGGTAAGAGTTCTATCCAGGAGATATGTATTCAGAGGAAACCAGTAACACTTTATTTATTAATTATTATTTTAAATAATTGCATGTATTAAAATATAAAAATCAACTAAGTAAATTTTAAAGATCTGATTGGCTTTATTTATTCAACAGCTCATGGATTAGGCAGCATTTAACCTAGCAGATAAAAAGCAGCTCTGAATAGCTGTACAAGGCAAGAGGTTTGTATAGACCAAAGAAAGCAGGAACAGGAAAGTTATACTGTGTATTTGATAATTGGTTAAAGTGGGTTTACTTTCCTTATACAGGGCAAAAGGAAATCATGGAAACAGGTTAGGTAACTTATGCTGAGCAGACAAACATGGATTGGTTGACCTAGGCTTTCCTTTTCTGGAAGAGCCAAGCATAGAAACTTAGTTAGGTTTTGGTTTGCTGACATGGAGTTTAGCATGAGCAACTCCATCTTTGGCCTAATCTTGGGCCTAATATTTTATGTGTTTGGATGTGTGTGTGTGTGTGTGTGTGTGTTTACATATATATATATATGTAATATATATATATATATATATATATATATATATATATATATATATATAATGTCAGATGTTAAATAAATCATAGGGAAAACAGAAGGTATGCTAAGGTGAAAAATAAATAATCCATAGGACTTTTTAAAATGCAAAAATAAAGAAAAAGAAAAAAGTATCATGAGCTTTGCCATAGAAACCTTGGGATGCAGGAATTGCTTAAGCACTTAAAAGTCAAACTGTCAGAAATAGAAAGTATATTGATAAAAAGAAAAAAATAAACAAAAGGAAATTTTTTTAAATCTTGAAAAAAATAGGTCTTAAAAACAAGAGAAAAGTTTGCTTTTCATCAATGCAACGTTTGAAGAAATTGCTTAGGCAGTGGTTCCCAATTTTTCCCTCCTAACTTTGATTGAAGTAGTTTTTCTCTACAAATCTTAGCATTATATTTCCAGTTACAATGAATATATGTTACCCTTGTTATTTAAAAAGTTGCAAAAAAATTAATTTTAAAAAGAGGAAATTTTTTCCATCATAGTAGGACTGTAAAGAAACAAGAAATGGTTTACAAAGAGTGGCTGAATATGCACTGTGTACTGGAAGACATACTTGGTAAATAAATATACCCACCTAGATCAAAGACTATTAAGATAAAACACATCTCCTCTTCTTCCAGGCCAGACTTCTTCCAGGTCCTGCAGGATGTCAGTAGTTCCAATCATCACTCCAAAAACAAACGGCAGAGAGGGATCAGTGCAAACTCCTTTGAATTGAGGGCACTAAGACTAGAATATCTTGGAGGTAAATTAACTCTGCCACTCCTGAAGATGTTGCCTCACACTTCTCTAACACCAGAGCCAGCAGAAGTGAACGGATTCATCACTATACAAGTATGTGAGTGTGTGTGCACATGTGTGCATGCATACATACATTTAAGAGAAATATATTGAAATAGAGATTCCATGGCCACTAATTTATTTTTTGATGAATAAAAATTGTACAATTTAAGGTATACGGCATAATATTTTGATATGTGTATACATTGTGAAATGATTACCACACTCAAACTAGTTAACATATTCATCACCTCCCATAGTTACCCTTGTGTGAATGTCTTAAAACACTTGAGATCTATTCTCTTAGCAAATTTCAAATACACAATATGTAATTACTATATAGTCACCATGTTGTACATTAAGTCTCCAGAACATACCCATCTCATAACTGAAAGTGCATACCTTGTAATCAACATCTCCCCTTTTCCTCCAATCCTAGCATCTGGTAACCACCATTCCACGCTCTGTTATTATGAGTTCAACTTTTTTTTTAATCTCACATATAAGAGCGATCATGTGATATTTGTCCTTCTGTATTTGGTTCATTTCACGTAGCATAATGTCCTCCAAATTTATTCATATTGTCACAAATGCAGGATTTCCTTCTTTTTTAGGGCCAAATAATATTTCATCGTATATTTTTGCCACATTTTCTATCTATTATCTGTTGATGGACACTTAGGTTGTTTCCACAACTGGGCTACTGTGAACCATGCTGCAATAAACATGAGAATTCAGATATCTCTTCAAGATACTGATTTTATTTCTTTTGAATATATACACAGAAGTATAATTGCTGGGTCATATGGTAGCTCTAGTTTTAATTTTTAGAGGAATCACCATACTGTTTTCCATAATAGCTCTACCAATTTACATTCCCACCAACAGAGCACAAGTGTTCCCCTTCCTTCACATCCTTGCCCACACTTTTGACTTTTTAATAATAGCCATCCTAGCAGTTGTGAGGTGATAGATAGCTCATTGAGGTTTCGATTTGCATTTTCTGGATGATAAGTGATAGCACCTTTTCGTGTATCTGTTGGCTATTTGTATGTCTTCTTTGGAAAAATGTATGTTGAGGTCCTTTACCCACTTTTGAATTGTATGTGGGTTTTTTGCTATTGAGTTGTATGAGTTTTTTTAATATATTTTGGATGTTGTTCTCTTATCAGATACATGGTTTACAAATATTCTCTCCAATTCTGTAGGTTGCCTTTTCATTGTATTGATTGTTTCCTTTGCTGTGTAGAAATTCTTTAATCTGATGTAGTGCTACTTGTTTATTTTTGCTTTTATTGCCCATGCTTTTGGTGTCAATTCCAAAAACATACATATCATTCCCAAGACCAGCATTAAGGAGCTTGACATCCCCTATGTTTTCTTCTAAGAATTTTATGTTTCAGGTCTTATGTTTAAGTCTTTAACCTGTTTTAGGTTGATTTTTGCAAGTGGTATAAGATAGGGGTTCAATTTCTTTCTATTCCATGTGGATAACCCATTTTCTCTAATTCTGCCTCTTTAAGGTATTTCATTAGTAGAGATCATACTTTGCTTTTTTAAATCCCTTTAAAGATATTCCCATGGAAGTAGGGAAATATATTATTCAAGAGGGCCAACTTTCTAACAAAAATATGTGGCCCCACTCTTATCTCATCATAATTGCCACCTCTATAAAAATAGTCTGTGAAAGTGTCAAAGTTCAGTCCATAAATGCAGCCCAAACTCCAAATTTTAGATGAGAGGGAAGATTCTGAGGGTCCAAATATATCATGGGGGAAGTAGGCAGGTGTCAGGAGCCCATGGCATTGACCACAGATCTGATCAGTGAGTTGAGCTGGAATGATGAGGACATGGCTTTTGATACAGAGGGAGTAGATGTTGCCTAACAGTCCCTGATGTTTAAGACTTCTAGAAATACTTGGCTTCCCTAGGAGTTTACCTTGATTCTTATCTCAGATACTTTAGTAGGCCTCAGTAGCTCTTACCTTGACCCTGCTCCAGCCTCTGGAACAACTTTCTAATAGCCACTTCTAACGTTTCAGCCAGGGCTCCTGCCTGAGTCATCTATTGCTGGTTATTCCACCTGACTTTCACCTACCCACCTACCCACTTTACCTATGGCTGCTAACTAAACCTTTGCCCTACCTGACTTTCTTCCCATCTTTTACGCCCTGTTGTCCTCCCACACTGTCCTGCTTTTTTAAGTGATCCAGACTCTAATAAGAGAAATCAAACAAACATCATTAGGGATAGGCCCACAAATAAAATAGCTATAAATGGAATGAGTTGCTCTAAACTCTATCTCCTCCACAGGCTTCTTCTAGCCAAATGACTCTCAGTTCTCGTCCCCTTTTTGGAAATCTTAAGGGACTACACAGTCCTCCATTGTTCCTTGATTTCTTTGTGTATTGACCGTTTAGTTCTTCCCCAAAACACTAATTTCCTTGAGACAGAGCTGATGTCCTATTTTTTTTGTATTCTCCACAGCACCTAACAGATGGTTTTATATAGTTGCTTAATAAATGCTTGCTGGTTGGTTGGTCTTTGATTAATTAATTTAGAACTCAATTATTTTTTAAGTCATTAAGCATTTCACAAGGAAGTTAAGCCCAGCATTTAAAAATCTGTAGAGAAAATGTACAGAAAAAAATAGTAACATTTATGGATTATATATCAAATTGATAAGATTTTGGGGAGTCGAAACTGTGGAGTGTGTTTTTTGTTTGTTTTGTTTTGTTTTACCTTGTAAGAAGGGAGAGCAAACACAAAATTAAGCATATTGATACTTTATTCAAACCGTAGAGTATTTGAGCTCAATAAACTTTAAAGATTTCTTAATCCAACTCCCTCCAATCCTCCCATTAAAAGTAAAAAAGCAGAAATGTAGGAAGGTTAAGGAACTATCCAACTTTCCAACAGAAAATTACCTCCTAGGTTTTGAATTTTTACTTTTTGGTAAAGTTTTATTTAATTTCTCTTTTTATAATTTATATTTATAAACATTTATTACATTATGTTTTCTATTTTTAAACAATAAAATTTTCAAACATACAAGGAAGTTGAAAGTACAATAAATACTCATTTATTTATCCTCCTAGATGTTCAGATGCCTCATAGGCATCTCAAACTCGTCCTGATAACCTTTCCTCTTTTGAGACTGGGATTATATGCATGTGATTTCCTAACCAAATACTTGAGAATCCCCTAACTGATCTTTTCTCTCCCTCCCTACAGCCAAACATAACCTTGCTCATCCCTACCATCTCATGTGTCTCTCCATCTGCCTCAGTTGAGGTCCTCATAACGCTCATCTGTACTCACCTCCCAACTGGATTCCTTGTTTTTAATTTTGTTCCCTGCCCACATGCCAGAGAGAGCTTTATAAAACATAGTTCTCGTTAAGTCTTTCCCATGCTTAAAATC
Organism: Macroglossus sobrinus; assembly: GCA_004027375.1. Lineage (NCBI taxonomy): Eukaryota > Metazoa > Chordata > Mammalia > Chiroptera > Pteropodidae > Macroglossus > Macroglossus sobrinus. Next base: position 150,793 of record PVKZ01003044.1, read on the forward strand.
CTTTAGCCACTCCTCCTAGCTTTCTTGATAAAGTCCCTGTTCTTAGCATGATGTGGAGTTTAGAAGAGAGATAGGGGAGTAGGGATCAAGCTCTGAAATCACCAGATGTGGACAGAAGTAAAACCGTGACTGTGGTTGAGATCTGAGAGAAGGAGGAGAGGATTGCCCTGCACAAAGCCCTTTTCTCTGTTCCCCACAAAGAGACAATTGCCCTCTTGGGACAGATTCCACACTGTGAGGGGTGGGAGTCCAGGTGACCATCACTTAACTTGGAAAACAGCTTTCTGTGTTCTTTGTAAGTTTTCTAACTGAATGATTTGTTTTTGTACTGGCTGGAAAATTACTGCTTACCTATCGCCCATGGGAACATAATGCTCTAACAATAAGCTTTCTGCTTCTGTACCCCCACTTGCACAACCGACCTGTGGGTTGACAATAAAAAGAAGAAAAATAGACTTGTGTGTTCAAACAGGATGAAAAATGGGGGGTTTAGGTCTTAAAAACCCTGTATCTCTACATTTTGGGGCTGCTTGATTTGAGGTCTATGTATCCCGGGCAGACCCAGCTGGCTGAATAAAGAGTGTATTTCCTGTAACTGATTTCTGGTGGTCCATGTGTCCATCGGGGGCTGGCGGCTACAACATTTTTTCAACTCTTTAATAAATTAAATCACATCTTTTCAGTTACTGATTTGATTGTTACTTGTGGCAAAACTTCCTTACCAACCTTCCAGAAATAACTATTCTAAACATTCAAGAGATGGGGACGTAGATGAGTGTATAGGGAGTCAAATATGTGGTGCCAGAAGGAGATTTGACTTCGAGTGATGAACACACAATGCAATCAATGCAATATACAGATGATATCTTATTGAATTGTACACTTGAACCTAAATAATGTTATTAACCATTATCACCCCCCAATAAATTTAACAATAAAAAACAACAACAACAAAACCCAAATATATAAGATACTTATTTCTGCCAAAAAAAAAAAAAATCAGCTGAGAGGTGAAAAAATGGGTGGTAGTGTTGGAGTTAGGAAAGGATTATAAATTCAGAAGTGGGTCTGCTGGAGATCCTTAAGGCCACACATAACAAAAGTTGGGATGGCAAGTAATGATCAAAGCACTTCCCTGGGGAGCCACTGAGCTGGCTTTTAGTCAACTCATTTTCCAAGGGCATTACAAAAGTCATTCCATGTCTCTGGACCCCAGTGTCCTATTTTATAAAACATAAATACCTGAAGTTTTACCTCCTTTCCTGAAGCCTTAGGTCTAATCCTACAAATAGATTTAGATCCTTCCCCCGCCCCACCTCCTGAGCTCCTGCAGAACCTGTCCACAACTGCACTCAACTTGCCACATGTATCTGCAAGATTTGCTTCCACTAGACTGGAAACTGTAAACTCATACGCCTTCCTGGGTGAGCTGATGATACAGACCAGGAGATGGAAAACTATGGTCCGTGGGCCAAAGTGGCATGGCCATCTCTTTTGTAAATAATTTTATTAAAATTATTTTGGGACATGTGGGCCAAAAAGCTTAAAATAATTACTATTACTAGAAATGTTTCCACCTCTGATATAAATGATGATACAACCATAGGGAATGCAAATTCAGATTACTCTTCCAACTTTCCAAAACTTCCTATTTTAAAAAAGGTTTGTGGGCTCTGTCAGCCACCTCTTTGTTACCTCTGCAAGAAACCACACACTCCTAGAAAGCAAGAATCCCATCATTCTGCTCAGGATCGTCAAGTTCTAGCACAGTGCCTTGCATATAATGCGAAATCATTATTTATGGAATAAATATAAGTGGGACTATATTGTCTCTAGTTTCTCTCAGTACTAACGTTCTATAGTTTCCATGTCATATGAGAGCTTTTGAATAATAGTTTAGTGACCAGCTGTTATGTTTAGCAAAATGTGGTTGATCTTAACTGCTTTAGGAAAAAAAAAAATATGAATTCCCTGAAAAGCACACTCCTTTCTCAAGCCTTCAAAAACTATGGTTAAAACCCTTCCAAAAAGTATTCTCAGAGTAGCTCCACAGTCTTCAGCTACTCCTACTTTGGCACCTCCCAGGACCTCTGTAAGGTCAAGTTGATGCGTTTAGGGAATGCTGGCTGTGTACTCCGTCCAGCCAAGCCATGGAAAAAGGAAAAAGGCACTGCAGATTTTACAGTATGCCCAAGACAAGAGAAGTGCACAGGGAGACACTGAAGAACAGATCAAGGCAGTAGATTCTATGGTATAAATTATGAGGACTATAAAGATCCAGAGAGGAGTAAGAAGATGGCTAAAGGAGGAGGCCAGAGAGAGCTTCAAGATGGTGAACTACTCTGGACAATAGGTAATATTTAGATAGAAGGACATTCAGAGGGAAGGAGTATCAGCAAGGTAGGGTAGAGCTTTGGTGTGAAGCCCCTTAAAAACATCAAGTGGCAAACTAAGTTTTTACTGGCTGAAAATGAGCTATATGTTTAACCAAAACAACTTTGGATGGCTCTATATACTTAAAAGTGAGTTTAGCAGGGTTTTACCATTATGGAAAAAAAAAACACACACACACACTTTGTCTCATGACTGTCCCTATTGCCATTTGCATTATCCTTGTGTAGTTTTGTGTCTCAGGAAGAATTAATCAGTGAACCAATTTAAAAATCAATAAATAGAGGGAAAAAATGGTGTAGATGATAGAGGCTCTGTTCATCCCTCTGGTGACCAATCAAAGTTGTAATGGAAACAAGGAGCAGTAGCGAGGAAAAATCACCTGGGATCTAGCTGAACAAGCTGTACAACCAGGGAGAAGTCCAAGAAATCACCCCGCAATGGCAGAAGGTAGGACAGCTTGCTCGGTCTCAAGCTGCTGAGTGAGATGGAAGCTGCAGCAGTGGCAGCAGCAGATGCCTCTTAAAAGGGCCATATCTGTGAGTGGATTGTTGAGGTGACGGATCTGCTCACTCTGAGCACCAGTGCCAATTCGGCTGCATACAGGTGGCACCAGGGACTTACAGAGAGACATTGTCAGAGTGGGGGCCAAAGTGAGACTCCCTTGGTACAGAAGTGCCAGCGGTATCCATTGTTCCCTGTTGAGCCCTCTCCCCTCCCAGTGCACAGACACAGCACCACCATTGGCTTGTTGTCATCAGACTGGATAACAGGTTGTTCTGCCCAGACAATTCCCTGAAACCCCGCCTCCTCCAACTCACAGCTCAACCCAAGCCACATCCAGGTATATCCTCAGTGAGTCAGGTGCTCCTTGCTGAGTGCCTCAAGTAATCTGCATCTGTTAGATTACTTGACTCCATTATATCTGGATCTCTGTTCTGTTCTCTCATATGGTTTCTGCTTCTTTGTCTTCCCATTTTGGCTGCCTTTCCTGTCTGTGTACTAAGCAAAGCTCCTAAGTCTCCTGGTCTTATTAATGTGGATTTGTGAAGTGGCAGTCTTGAGAGGGGTTCAGCTGTAGGCCAGATTTAGCCCAAGCCTCTACCCCAGCGGAGCCACCTATTAAGATTCAGCAAGCAATCCACAGATGCTGTGCTTATAGTTGCCTCAAAAGGCAACACCAGAAACCGAGGACAGCTGCTCACCCAGGCACTCGTTTGACACCTTGTCCTCATTCCTCAAACATATAATACCTTCTCCCCAGTCCATGCGCCATCTCTGTTGATGAACACAACTCCTATTTCGCAGAGAAAATAGAAGCACTAATTATATATATATATAATTAGTGCTTCTATATATATATATATATATATATAATTTTTAAATTAGAATTGACATTCAATATTATTTTTTTATTTGTTTCAGATGTATACCATAGTGGTTAGACATTTAGATAATTTATGAAGTTTCTTCTTGATTGGTCTAGAGTATATCTTTTGAGGAACTTAACTGTAAAAGTAAACAGAGCAGTAACTAAAGGAAGTGAGGAGCCAAGTGTGGGTTCTCTTTTGTTCCATTTTTTCAGAATAAAGAACTTTGAACAAGTTTAGGTGCCAATGGAGGAGGAGAAAGTAAAGTAGGAGCAATAAAAGTATGGGAGAGAAAAGAAACAAGTAATGGGCATTACTTCAACAATTTTTTCCATTCCTCATGACACACTCTCACCTATATCAGTTTGGGTCCAATTAGGAGACAGAAAGTATACAATGTTTGAACAGGGAAAGTAATTTGAATGGCAAATTTTTAGATTAAAAAAAATACTGACTTTAACAGGGGATTGACTACTAAGGGGTAAAGAGAAGTCTAAAAAGTAGAGGAATTTCATGTATGGGGAGCAGACACTACCCCAAAGCTGGGCTTAAAATCCCAGGCATGGAATGAACCAGGAGAGCACTCTACCACCAGACCTGAGACTGAAACCTTGGTGGAGAGGGCACAGCCATGATTCACTGAGCAGTGAAGTAAGTCACTAATGTGCCTACCGGCAGGACTCACCAGCAATGCACCTTCTGGGGTGCTTTGGGAAGATATCTGTGGAGAGGTTCTGCACAATTCTGGCCACAGCGCACCCCAAAATACCGCTCCAAAAAGAACACACTGTAACCAGGAAATGCCCTTGGTCCTCCAGTGCCCTCTAACAATGGAGCATGACAAAGCATCACCTGGCTAAAGAGAAACAATCCAATATCACAAGCAAGCAATGAAGGTGGATTTGGAACTGAGAGACAACAGGCAGATAACGTCACACCAACACTGGTGAAGTCAATTCTGCACCCATTCCACACAGGTACCATGCAGCTGTATGTGGATGAGGAAAACATCAGTAACAACCACAACCCGATGGGTTTCACTGGTCTTATCATTAGCCTCAAGTGCTCATCAGGGCGGCCAGCAAGTCTGCCACATTTCCTTGGGTGGCTCATTGCCTGCTCACCCAGAAACTCATTTGACACCTTGTCCTCATTCCTCAAACATATAATACCTTCTCCCCAGTCCATGTGCCATCTCTGTTGATGAACACAACTCCTATTTCGCAGAGAAAATAGAAGCTCTAAGAAGAGAGCGTCTGCCCATCCTCACCACCACCTACACACCTACCAGTACCTGCATTTCCACCTGTGTCAGACTGAGATGTGGGTATGTGAATGCAGAACCAGCTCAAACTGGTTCTAGCTTGTTTCCAATAGGACCTAGAAACAAAGTTTAAACCTTGGATACACCACTTAGTAGTAAAACTTGTGAACACCACTCATGAGTGACACTTGTGAACCCTTAACTGCTCCCCATCATGGAACTAAAGGACAAGGCCATGAAAGGGACCTGAACACCAGAACTCTTGCAAAAGCAAAGGGTCCGCTATCCAGGAAGATCCAATACTGAAACCCTTTAAATCTTGCCCCAAACTTGGGATCCAGGAAACAGATTTGAGCCTTGCCTTCTGTCTCCTTGCCAGCCAAACTCGGAGATAAAAGTTCTTCTTTTTCTCAAAAGCTGGTGCTGGCTCCGTACTGGCTCGGGTGCAGGATGGGAGGTGGGCAGTGAGTCCCCGCTCTGCAGCAGGTGCACCCCTCGGAGGCCACTCTACCTTAGAGTCCCATCCCCTCTTGCCTACTCAAGGAAATCACTCTGGCATTTCTTCCCTTTCTCTTTCCTACAATATTGGCTTTCCTCCCTCTGTTGGACCATTTTCACCAACATATATCTCTTTAAAAAAACATACTTGATCCCACACTCTTCTCCAACTTCTGCCTTATTTCTTTGCTCTTATTTACAGCAAAAGTCTTCTTAAAACTTGTCTATATTCATTGTCTCCAGTTTTTCTCCTCTAGCTCCCTCTTATACTTAACTCCAACAAGGTATGTATCACCACTAGTCCACAGACACAACTGATTCCGTATCACCAATGACCAGGGCCACCCCTGGTGTGCAGGGCCCTGGAAAGATATTTTTTTCAGGACTCTTGTCTATCTAAACAATTTGATTTAAAACTGTATTTTAAAATGTAAGGGCCCATGTGAGATGTAGATAGTTATAAATAAAGATTTAGAACCATCAGTAGCAAAGAAGCACTTACATATTTGTTCGTCATTCTATCACTGCACAAAAAGATTTTTCATAGAGTCCAGATGCCAGAATTATTTCTGTTCAGATCCAGGAAACATCTCTGTGTGCTCTTTTGGCAAATATTATATCTCTCACAGTGAGAAAAGGGCAGCAACACTTACTGCTCACAATGTCAGGGCTGTTCGAAACATGTTTGTATTGAAATGACATGGTTTGGATTTTGGGTTTTCTGCTAGTTTGGTTTTTGTGTCTGCATCCATGCCCTCTAACACCATCCTCTTGCTACTGTTGGCATCATCACTCACGACGCTGTGCCATCCACCATGGCATCTGTGAGTACTGGCTTCCAATCACTCTCTCAAAGGTTGTCTCTGGACTTCACTGATGATGACCAGAAATGCCAGTCTCACCCAGAATATTCAGGAAAATGTAAATTATAATCCATTTTGATTATATGAAATTTTATGTTTGGAATTCTACAGAGTTAAACCTAGAACAACACATCTTCAAACCTTGACTTCTATAGGACTAATCACTACATCTCTGGAATGCTATCACTTCTGATGCTGCCCACACTCCTGCTTCCACACATCATGACCAACAGGGAGGAAAGGCAAGGAGACATGGACAGAGCAGGAAGAACTTTCCTGTGCAAACAAGGAATGTTCATTCCAGGTTGGGCATTTGGAGACAAGAGAGGACATTGGTAGGAAGAGCCTCTTGATATTGCAAGGCTATGGCCTTAAAGGCCCTCAAAGTAAATAGGCACAGCCACCCCTGGAGGACTTCCTGATGTGTGGTAAGGAGCCTGAGGAGGATGAGGGGGTGACAACCTAGGTGCCAGTGACAAGGGGGTATACAGGGTAAAGGATCCCTGCCAGCATCCCACACCTTCGAGTGCTATAAATCAGAGATAACATTATGGAACACAGATTGGTAAGACCTGAGCCATAGGGTCCACACAACATGGCTCAAGCCCAAGTATTGGCAGTGGTTCACCAGTAGCCCGGTGCCTTGAATTCATCCTGTGCCTGATGTGAGCATCATCCCAGATCAGTGTGCCAGCACCATTCTGATGACCCAGTCTTACATGATTCAACACCAGCCAGTAGGAGCAATCCAAGGATGGGGGTCCACACAAGTTCCTGTCTAAAGACAAGGGACTATGAATTGTCCCCAGCAACCAGGGGTCTGCTATGACGAAGTCAACCATACTGGAAGAGGAGATCAAATAACCCCATTTACATTTTGCAACTTATATGGTTGCCTGAACTTCCCTCCAGGAATCCTCATCTTTGTTCTGGTCTCGACCTTACCTATAATCACTTTAAGGCCCAGAGACAAAAAATTCCACATTGCCAAGAATTCATTTTTACAGTGTTTGGAGAGACCCAATGACTCACTGGGAAGTTCGTTATTCCAACGATACAATAGAGGCATGGAATTTCCCAGCCTGAAGGGATGTGACATCCATAAAAATCATAGAAATTCAGACCTGGAGGTTCTTTAGGGTCATTCAGATCAATTCTTCCTTTCCGAATTCCCTCTTTCCACGCCTCCTATGTTGGTTTCTAAAACATCTGATGCTCAGTTTTCTTCCTATTTTTTTGATCACTCCTCCTCAGTCTGCTTTGCAGGCTGCTCTTTCTGGTATTTAATCTTCATACTCCTCTGTTCACTCTAGATTCTTCCCCAGGTCATCTCATCTAGACCCATGGCTTTAAACACCATCCATATGCTGATGATTCCCAAATTTATACTTCCATTACCACACTCTCCCCTGAGTTTCAAGCTCCTATATCCAAATGTCTATTCCTCACCTCTCATCTATCTCACAAATATCTCAACCTTTATGTGCCTTAAAAAGGACTCTGGAATACTTTTCACTGGTATGAATGAGTCCTTTCCCTATTCTCCCAATCAATGGAAATGACTCCACTGTCCACATAGATGTTTAAGCCTGCAACTTGAGAGTGCTTCCTCTTACCTACTTTCCTTTTCCTCACTCTCACATCCAGTCTGTTAATAAATTTTTTTCATTCTTCCCACCATTTCTCAAGTGCATCTACTTCTCTTCATCTCCAATGCCAACATTCTTATTCCAGTCATCATTGCCTCTCCTCCGGTCCACTCCAGTAGTGTCCTAACCTGTTTTCCCTATGCCTATATCCCCTCTATCCCTTCTCTGCAGAGCAATGGGAGGATCTTTAAGAGATGTGAACATAAATCTTAAATCTTCCAATGGCTCCCACTGCACCAGGATAAAGTCCAACCTCCTGTGACTATCTAATATGGCTCTGTCACATCTAACCTCATCTCACACACACCTGTGCTCCAGCTTTGCTGGTCTTTCATTGCCTTGAACACACCAGGCTTTTTCCACCCTAAGGGTCTTTATATGCTAGGACCTCTTCCTAGAATGCTCTTCTGCAAATTTCTTCTTTAGATCACAGCTTGTAGTTTTAAACACATCCACAGATTCTTTGACTACAACCTGTTAAAAGGTGAATTGTAATTCCCCTCCCCTTGATTATTGACTGGTCTCAGCGACTTGCTTCTAATGAATAAAATGCTGCAGAAGTGACTATGTAACTTCTAAGACTAAGTTAAAAAAGATGATACACTTTTCAACCTGGTTCTCTCTCTTGGAAGGTTCACCCTTGGAACCTAACCACTATACTGTGACAAAGACAAGCAGCCACATGAAAAGGCCATGAGCAGGTTGACAGCCCCAGCTGAGGTCCCTGCCAACAGCCAGCATCAACCACTAGACATGTAAATGAGAAGATCTTCAGATGAGTCCAGTCTCCATCCTCCAAGCCACCCCAGCTAATGCTAAGTAGAGCAGAGACATACTGGCCCCACTGAGTGCTGCCTAAATCACAAATTGGTGAGCAAAATAATTGTTGTCGTTGTTTTAAGCCACTAAGTTTTGGGTGGTTTGTTGCATAGCAATAGATACCTAGAACCCAGCTGATATGTCCCCTTCTCGGAACTGCCCTCCCTGATCATCCTATCTAAGTGTCCTCTGGCTCTGTCCACCACTAGTAAATTATTCATTATTATTTACCTCAATGCCCAGCCTAGCACACAGGAGATGCTCATGATTATTTGTGAAATGATTGAATAAGTGAATAAATGCTCGTCACTTTTGAAGTTATTAGTCATTGATAAATTAGAAGTTTGTTTTATAATTTGCAGGGTGATGACATAAAACTCCAATTTAGATAGAGGGAAGGGTAGCTATGAAGCATGCTCTCCTGATACTGCTGCATAGAAAAGGTGGACACACTTGATGACCACTAGTCAGGGTCCTAGATGACCAGAAGTCATTGAGACCTGCAATGGTAGGTAGGGGGACCCCAAAGACACTAGTCCTGGTGTCATTGCAGCAGACAGACAGTCTGCCTTATCTGTTGTCGAAGAACCAAGTGACTGTTCTGTCTTGCCTGCCAACACATGTCTTTCTCAGAGGTGGGTATATTCCTGATTGGGAAAGAAAAAAGAGAGGATCGAGGTGGGAGAAGTTTCCGAGAATCATTCTTGCAAGAGATGCTGCACTTTGGCAGATTAATAATGACAAACATGTCAGACAACTGAGTTTCAGGCTGGTTCCTGAGGGCCCTCTTCATGGCTTTCTGTTCTGACATGTGGTTTCCTTGGTGACAGGAGGGCAGCCTGGTGGACAGCGGCTTTGGGGCCACCTGACTTGCTCTGACACTAACTGGCTCTGACAGCTTTGATTGAAATGAAAAGATCTGGGGTCCCTTCTGACTTTCTCAAATTAAACTCTCCTTCTAGGAGTGAGTCTGTTTTAAAAGGTTGTGCTAGGTTAGTGGACTTTTCCAGTAGTGAAGGAGTTCTTTTGCCATAGAGGTTGACTTGTTAGGCTACTGGAAAAATTTCTGAGGTCAAGCTCCTCAAAACAGACCAGTCTACACCCTTGTCTGCTTCCCAGGCAATATCTCTCAGGGGCATGCACCAGTCTGGGTTTCAATCAGAAAATAGAAACACCACCAGTCATTTTAACAGAGAAAATTTAATCTACACAATAGGTGAGAGCAGGTATTAGAGGATGAATGATTAAAAGGAAATATCAAGATAAACACTAAGGCAGTAACTGCAAGAAGCAGCTACACTTCTGGGGTGAGAGAACAAAGGGAAAAGACTGGGGTGCTAATCACTTAGAAGTTTGGAAGAAGGGCTCTGCAGAGCTGGCCCCAGATCTCCAAGGTGAGTCTGCTGCCTAGTATTTCTGAGGCTGGTTCTGAGACTGTAGGGAAAGAAAATGGAAACTGGAATACATTGCTATTGGAAGGAACTGTCACTGCAAGGTGAAGAGTCACTGCTGAGGTGATGCTCACAGGGACAAGAAGCACTGAGGAAGGAGCAAGGCCCTGCTCCCTTCTCCAACCTTGCAATCCACCTTACTGGCAGAGCTTAACCTGGAGCCAGCTGGCCACAGAGACTTGTGTTTGAATAGTCCCCAGTGTCACAGGGTAGAGTAAAGAAGGATGGTCCTGAGGTAAGAGAGGTAAAGGGAATAACCAGTAGGGAATTTGACCAAGAGGATCACAGTAGATGACAAGATAGAACACCTAGACCAGGAACACCCAAACCTGCCATCTCACAGCCACGTTAGCTATCCCTGAGGCCTGGGCGAGCCTCACAGACCAGACATGAGGAGGACCCTCATACAGCCCCAGAAGAGACTGGGGCATTTGGACAGGCAGGTTTGAATCCTGGGTACCAAGCATGGCCTAAAGAAAGGACTGACCTTGACTGGCACAGACTTGGCCTGAGGACTTCTCATCCTATGGGGAGGAGTCAGCGCCCCCAGGGCCAGAGCAGGACTCCTGAAATTATGGCTCAGGACTGCAGCCTGAGAGAACAAAAGAGGCCACCTGCACAGAGCAGAACCAAAATGGAGGGGTGTTGCTGCCAGCCTCATTCTGAAGCCCCCAACCAAGCAAGCATCCCTCTGCCATGGCAAGAAGCAACAGGAGTCAAGGTAAAGGGCCATCACTCGACGGCAGCATTTATAACACAGAGGGCAAAAGTGACCACAGACGTGCAGGCTGACCAGGGTGCACTGGCTTTGATAGAAGCCTGGGGAGCTCCATTCAGGCCCATTGAGCCCCCAAGATCCCAGCAAGACACATAAAGAAAGGGGCTCCCCAGAGATGGACACTGGGAGTACCTTGTCTTGGCTAACGGAAGGGGAGGGGGAGGGTGAAACAATGGCTGGTTACAAATTAATTGTAGAAAAGCAGAAATGTGACATTTCTTCACCTTGTTCCACTCACCATATTAAGGTCTCTTCCCAGATCTGCCCACCACCGACCGCACTCTCCTATACTCACAATTCTTGCATTTACTGCCCTCCCTTTTTATGCCAAATATATATTTTTAAACTTTTTCCTATGGAGAAATGCAGACAAAGGCAAAAAGTGGATTGAAGAGTATGACTCATAAACAGTCAGCAATCCTCAGCTCATACTCAGTCATGTTCTTTCTAATTTCCTACCTATTTCTCCACCCCCAATTATTTTGTGGAAACATCAAATGCCACTTGATTTCTTTAATTAATATTTCAGGTTATATCTTTAAAAAATGATCCTTTAAAAAATATAACCTCAATATCACTACCACACCTAAGTAAAAATTCCTTAGAATCACCGAATATACAGTCGGTGTTCTCATTTCCAAGTGTCTCCTGCATATCACTCATGATGCTCTGAGTGGGGCACTGGTATAAGCAGGATTGAAGACCAGACAACAACTGTGGCCTGGACCAGGCAGTGCTAAAGGCCTGAATGGGAGAAGAACTTGTAGGCAAGAGAGCCCGGGAACCATGGGAAAGCACTGAACTAAAGGGGACGGAATCCTCTCCCACTTTGTCCCAGCTAGAGGTTCAAGTAAGAAAAGATTGTCAGAGAATAGCCAAGTGGATTTTCCTTTTTGAATGCTGAGTACTTTTGATTCCCAGTTGACAGCAGTGTCATTTTGCCAGGTTCTGAGGATGCAATTGAATTTCCTCAGGAGATAATCAGTGTGATGGGGATGAGGGAGAAAATGGGAGGGAAGGAGGGTTGGCTTTGGTTAGTAAATAGGTGTGAAGACCTAGCCCTGCCCCTTTGGAGAATAAGATAGAAAGAGAAAGGTGTGACTTTGCCCTCACACCAACCTGAGCTTAAAGCCTGCCATTGCCAGTTACTAGCTGTGTGACCTTAAGCATGCTGCTTAACCTATTCCCTTTCTCTAAAATTATAAAATGGGGAAAGCAAAAGCTCCCGAAAGCTATAGGTCCAGGAACACATGTGAAATTTTTCATTAATACTTAGAGAGACAGCTCAGCAGCATTCTCTACCCTTTGTCTTTTCCCTTGATGTCTAGATTCAGTCACACAGGCAGCTGAGGAGATAAGCCTTTGAGGGTGGTCACCATGATAGAGATTCTCTGTCTTTGTTTACCATGGCACATGGTCCAGATGGCTTTCACACTGATGGGACCCTGATGGGACCCCAGTCTTTCCCCTCCACTGGAGAACCTCTTCCGGAATGTGAGTGAGGCTGGAGGTATGTTGTGTGGGACTGAGATGTTATGGGATAGCTGAGGATGGCAGTGGTGGCTGGTCAATGGAGAGGCAGGACAGCAGGTGTGAGACACCAGGGTGATCAGATAGCCTTGGAAGCTCTGTGAAGGTGTGAACCATGTTTATGAACTGGCACTAGGGTTTCACGGGTGTGTGACCTGAGCAGTTACACAGGGCCCCTTGCTTAGAAGGGCCTGGCACTTAGTTTAATGCTCTGTTGTCACCATTTGAAATTCTTAAAATTTTAAACAAAGAATCCGGGTGTTAGTTTTGCAATGGGCCCCACAAATAATGTAACTAGTCCAACAGGGCACCAGCCTGTCAGCTGTGTGAATTCCTGCAGCATCCCTAAGCAGAGGAGTGAAAGAATAAAGGAAGCAGATCCCAGATGATCCAGCCTGGTGGAATTCTACTGTAAGCATTCACAAGGAGACATAAAAGTCGAGGGGCCAGCAAGGAAGTGGTTCAGGTGATCAACATGACATATAGATAAGGAAGCAAAGCCAGCAGGGGTCTGATGTATTGAAAGAAAAGGAAAGAGTCTAGAGTCTGCAGGTCTTACAGTTGCCAGTAGTTGGACTGGAAGAAGAAGTGTGATTGAGCCAGGAGCTTAGGAAGTTGATGTTGAAGATTTCAGAGGTGAAGCAGAAGGTAAGGCTGGCTGGGACCTGGAAAGCAGAGCTTAGTTGAGGATTGAGCCAGCTAGAGCTACTGATAATGGGGCCAGGATAGCAATGAGAAAGTGGGGGCCAGGGGCAGGGGTGTGTCAATTTTTTGTCTAATCCAGTGGAGCACAGTTCTTAATATTTAGAAATCTAGGCAGTGAGCAGCACTGGGGAGGTTTGTCAGTAAAGACAAGTGTCCCATCCCTGTGTAGGGATTCCAGCACAAGACCAAAATAGGAGATGCCTGAACCAGGACAGGTTTCCAGCACCAAGATTGAAATACTGGTGGAAAGAAAGAAAGAAA